>RJWM01027728.1:0-26752 GCA_004363535.1 Dasyprocta punctata | reverse complement strand
CCGCGGGCCCCGAGCCCTCCCGCGCCGCCCGCCTGCTGTCCGCGCTGCTCTACGGCGCCTGCTCGCTGCTCCTGGTGCTGCTCAACAAGACGCTGCTGACCGCCTACGGGTGAGGGGTGCGGGCCGGGCCGGGCGGCGGGTGCGGGGTGCGGGCGGGGCCGCAGGTGGAGTTGAGGCCGGCGGTGCTCGTGCTCGAGACGGGGCCATCAGCCCCGGGCCCCTGTATCCGCGGGGGTCCCGGAGAGCCGACTTGTGCGGGAAAAACAATTGCAAACTCCTCCGCTGCCGGGGTTTTACGTTTCATTAGTGCACGTTCGCGGTGCAGTGATCGCAGCCTGGGGGGCTGGCGCGCACGCAGAACCCCTGCCCCGCCTTCGCGCCCCTCTGGTGATGCCGGGGCTCTGGGGATTAGCGAGCGGTAAACCTGCTTCCTTCAACCTCTTTGAAAGAACCGGAAAATCCTGTTTAATTCTGCTGCTGTCCAGGCAGTCTTGAAAGACCTGAAGGTTTAAACCCAGCCCCAGCAGTGAGCAGCTCTGCCTCTCGGGACTGGTCGGTCAGGTAGTCAGTCAGTCAGCAAGTTCCTCGGACGGGAAACTGGGTGATTGCAAGCCTGTTGTGTGAGGCCTCTGGGAATCACTGCGCTACAAGCCGACCTTCCAAGGCAGGGCCTTACGGTTCGGAGCCCCGAGAGCCAGACCCGCGAGTGTCTTCAGCCTTCTCCTTTCAGATGCGACAAACCTGAGACCCAGCTGCACCTCCCGCGGAGCCCGAGGTCGGGAGGTGGAGCTTCAGGGCGGGGAGTAAACACTGACACCAGGGCCGCCCTGGGGACCGAACCCGGGACTTACACCCTGCACCACATCTCTGGCACTTTTATAATTGTTCCGGGGAATCGAACTCACGACCTTGCGCTTACCAAGCAAGCGCTCGAACCGCTGAGCTAAATCCCCGGCCCTATAATTGTTTTATTTCGAGACAGGCTCTCTCTTAAGTTGCCTAGGCTGGACTCGAGTTTGCAGTTCTCCTGCCTCAGTCTCCTTGCGTGCTGGGATCACAGACCTTAGCCACCACATCCAGCTGTTTACATTGGGAGACCAGGGTGTGGAGGGGACGGGAGCGAGGAAAGGATGTGTGGTTTTGAGTGACACAGTCACTGAAGCCTCCCCAGGCTGGTAACTTTTCTTCTCTCTCTCGGTAGTACCGGGGGTTGAACCCAGGGCCTTGTGTATGCTGGGCAAATGCTCTGCCTCTACACTAAATCCCCAGTCCTTTTTGGCCTTTTTGATTTGTTTCAGACTTGGCCAGCTTATTGAGGAAATTGTCCCGCTGAGAACCTTCCGTTTTTGCCTTTTTGAGGCAGAGTCTCCCAGGGTCGCCCGGGCTGGGCCTGCTGTCTACGCTGCTCCAGCCTCGGGCCCCGGGTGGCTCAGGTTGTCCAGAGCTGCGGGCACCGCGCCGGGCCGGCCCTCGGCCTTTATTGTGAAGGACACTCACAGCGCGGGAAGGGCTGGGCGGGCAGGTGACAGACAGGGCTCAGCTCGCGGGGATCCTCCTCACCCGGCCTCTCACGCAGGCTCTACTGTGTAGCCATGGATCGAGGCGAGGTCCGGCGGTGATCGGGAGGTGACCTTGGGCCCTGACCTGGGAAAAGACATTGCAGCGTGGCAAAGGGAGGCTGTAGGCGGAAAGGGGACGAGAGAGCAGGCTCTGAGAATGAAGGCCACTGAGAGTGCCTCGGGCCCTGGGCCCAGCCGGGGTCCCGCAGAGGGCGGTGCGGGTCGCTGGCTGCCGCTGGCTGCCGTGCTGAGGACAGGTCCCAGGGCAGGGAGAGTGATCGGCAGGGTTAATTTAACACTAACGTGGGTTAAGGCCTGTGGAAGCTCTTAGCCTGGGAATGAGAGGGTATACATAGTCTGTGACTGCAGTGATTTCTTTGGCTGGTGCGTGGGATGCCTGTATCCCAGCACTCGGGAGGCTGTGGCAGAAGGATCCTTGCAAGTTTGAGGCCAGCCTGGGCTACAAAGTGAGATCAAGGCCAGCCTGAACTGCATAGTGAGACCCTGTCTCAAAAAGACAAAAATAAATAAATAAATAAAATAAAAATAAATAAATAAAACAAAGGGCTTGGGGTTTAGCTCAGTGGCTCAAGTGCCTGCCTGGTAAGCATGAAGCTGAGAGTTCAATCCCCTGTGCAAAATCAAACAAACAACAACCCCAAAAATAAATAAATAAAGATATGTTGCTGGGCGTGGTGGCGCACGCCTTTAATCCCAGCACTTGGGAGGCTGAGGTAGGCGGAGCGTTGTGAGTTCGAGGCCAGCTTGGGCTACAACGCCAGCGTAAGGCTGGCCTGAGCCACATAGCACGACCCTGCCTCAAAAACACTAGGGCTGGGAGTTTGGCTCAGTGGCTTAAGTGCCTGCCTGGCAGGTGCGAGGTTGTGAATTCGAACCCTGGTTCTGCAAAAAAAAAAAAAAAAGAAAAAGAAAAAGCCCTATCCAATTCCTAGAAGTCAAACAAATGTGAAGAGGTCTTTACACAAATACATTCTGAGCAATATACATAATGTATCCATGGGGGAAGAGCTACTTGTAAATAGACTGGGTGTCACAGTTTGTGTCTGGATGTCCCCCCAAAGCCTCATGCAGTCACAGGGGGGACTTTTTGGAGGTGGTTGAATCTAGACTTTGTGATTGATTCATTGTGCAGTGCTGGGATTAAGTGTGTGGGTGCCATACCTGCCCTAGGGCGGGCAGCCTGCATGCAATATAAGGGAGGAAAAGAGACTGGTTCCATCTCCTCTCTTGTTTTGCTATCTTACCCCCTCCTCCCTCCATGAGTTGCCCCTCTGCCATGTGCCACCCTGCCTTGGAGCCAGCTGATAGTGGATGGAAACATCCACAAACTGTGTGCTAAATAAACCTTTCCTCCCTTAACTTTGGGTGTTGGGTATTTTGTCTCAGCATGAGAGAAAAGTAACCAAGACAGTAGTGAAGTAAATTTTGTATACATACTCATTGTGGTGGTTAAGCTTGTCAACTGACTGCGTGAGAGAGACAGAGAGAGAGAGAGAGAGGAACTTGGTTCTGGTATTTTGTTTTGTTTTGTTTTGTTTTTGTTTTGTGGCACCAGGGATTGAACTCACAGCCTCGCGCCTGCCAGACAGGCACTTAAGCTGCTGAGCCAAACTCCCGGCCCTGGTTTTTTGAAGCAGGGTCGCACTATGTAGCTCAGGCTGGCCTGGCGCTCGGGTTGTAGCCCAGGCCGGCCTCGAACTCACAATGCTCCGCCTACCTCAGCCTCCCGAGTGCTGGGATTTTGGTTCTGGTATTCACAGGAAGCACAGTGCTGCCTGGAAGAAATTAAAATGAACACACCCTTAAGCCTAGATCATCTAACGCATACAGTGCAAGCTGAAGAAGAGAAAGAAGGCTTTAAGCATCTGCAACTAAAAACAAGTGAATGCTATTGGATGGGCTTCTTTGGGGTGACCAGTTCTGATGTCAAAGGAAGACTGGACATGGGTCCCCACCTTCTTCACTGGAGCCGGTGGGGTGTGGACGGGCCTCGGAGTCAGAGCCTCCAGAAACACTGCTGCTGTGGGAAGTGGGGGGCCAGGCTTTGAAGGCAGAGGAAGGACCAGTGGGGAGAATTGTGGTGTGGACCTCTCACGCTGGAGCCTTTGCACTGCTAACATGTGATTTCCGGGACTGGGGATGTAGCTCAGGGACAGAGTCTTTGCCCAGCGTGCGTGAGACCCTGGGTTCCCTCCTCGGCCTCACTAAATAAATAACTGCATAAATAAAAATGAAACTGAGGGAAATGGAGCTTTGGCCTCAGGGAAGAAAATTCTTAGAACCCTCACAGATAAACATTTTCACATTTCTGTAACATGTTACACAGTTGGAGAGTTCTTTTGTGTGTGTGTGTGTGTGTGTGTGTGTGTGTGTGTGTTTTTGAGATGGTCTCACTATGCAGTTCAGGCTGACCTTGAGCTCACTTTGCAGCCTAGGCTGGTCTTGGACTCACGATGATCCTCCTGCCTCAGCCCCCCGAGTGCTGGGATTACAGGCGTGCACCACCACACCCAGCTTCAAGTAACACTGTTTATTCTCTTACTTAAAAATACTTGCAGCACACATTTTTGAGGGAGGGAGCCTGGACAGATTTGGTGGTGGCAGTAAACCGTAGAAATCAGATCAAGTGGCAGCGGTGAGGCCAGTAGGAAGGGCTTCTGGGTCATTATCTGATCCACAGAGTCATGGGAATGCAGTTCAGGGGGTGTTTTTTTCTTGGGTCAGATTTTTTCTGGTTGGGGTGCTAGAGTGACAAGTGATCCTAGTTGTAGTCTTGTTGTCTCAGTGGATTCATCCGGCTTGGGAAAAGACACCTTTGAAGGATGTGGACCCTGAGACCTGGAACGGCTGGGGAGAAGTCAAAATCATCTGAGAGTGTGTGGTTTAGGGTCCCATTCATGTGGTCTGAAATGGTGGTTTTTGGTTGTTCTCATTTTTAATCCTGTCCATGAGAGAAGTTACTAAGGATGCTTAATAAACACACCGCACTTGGTCGTGTTCGGTTCGGCAGATGACTGCCCCGCACATGATCTGTGTGTTTACTTCGTGACTCAGAGCGAGCTTTGGGCTTCTCCCCACCGTGGCCCCCGAGCCTTCGGGAAGTTTTTTAGAGGAACCCCCCTCCCCCGAATGGGAGTCCGCAGATTGCGGAGTTGGGGAGCGCACTAAGGAGCACCTCCCGGGTGTCTCCTAGTCTGGCAAGGTCCTCGGAGGAGGCTGGGTCTCTGTCCCACCCCGCAGGTCCTGGCCGAGGTGGCCTGGGTCCTCGTCTCCCGCTCACACTCTGACCAGACGCTGGCTTTTCCGGCCCCTTTCTGCTCCCTCTGTCCCCCGAGCTCCTGGTGACCCAGTTCATGGGGTCCCCCTGGTCTTCTCCACGCAGACTCTGTCCACCTCCCCTGACTGCAGGGTCCGCGCTCTGATCCTCAGTTGGGTCCGCGGGGCTCGGCCTGCTCTCCTCCCCGGCTGCCCCCGGCCCACGCTGCCCCTCTGCGGCTCTGGGCAGTGACCGACGCTTTGTCCTCTCTCCGACCTCTCCTGTCTCCCCCTCCACCCCCTCCTCCTGCCTTTACTGAGAAACAGAATCTGTCAGCTGGGGCTCTTCCGGCTCCTTGCTGTTCCTCAGGCGGCTCTGGGCCTCCCTTCACGGTCGGTCTCTGCTTCCTTACGTTCAGCCCTGCGGGACTTCAGCTCAGAGACGGGGAGAGCTGGCCGCAGCGCCACGCGCCTGGACTCCCAGGGAGCCGAGGCAGGAGGGCCACTGAAGGCCAGTTGTTCTGGGCCAGGCCTGGCAATGAAGCTCAGCCTCGTCTCAGAAAAGGACAGGAAAGAAAGGTTATTTCCATGGAGAAATGTACAAAGAAGACAACAATAATTATCCATATTCCCTCTACTTAGACTAACCCAGGACTTACTGACTTACATCTCCATACCGTGTTTGTTTGTTTGTTTGTTTTTTGGTATCGGAGCTCGAACTCTGGACCTTGTCCTTGCCAAGCAGGCGGTTGTGCCACTGAGCTAAACCCCAGTCCACCCGCACTGTTTTTATTTGGGGTCTGAAAACAGGATCTCACTAAGTCAGCAAGTCAAAGCTGTGATGCACAGTTGTCTGGGGAGCAGGAATCCCAGGCGTGCGCCTCACTATAGTCCTTTTTTTGGGGGGGGGCCGAACTTAAGGCCTTGCGCTTGCCAGGCAGGTGCTCAGCCCCTGAGCTGTATCCCTAGACCCCCAGCCATAGTCTTGAAATATCTCTTCACCTTTTTAAAAGAAAAATCCTTCTGTTGTGGTTGTTATGAAGAATTCAAGCAAAAGAGAAATATTAGGTTGAAATTTAGAAGCTTTTAGGTAGTTGACATTAGCCAACAATATCTCATCTTTTAGATGGAGGGACGGATGTATTGTAGACACACAGATGGAGACATAGAGATATAGACTGAATTGCTTCTTATAAAAATCAGTCATATGACTTATGTTACTTATTTGCACATTTACTTCTTAATGGTTTAATCCAAAAACGACTTGGAGAAAGTAGGGGAAATATTTATTTATTTATTTATTTATTTTTTTGCGGCACTGGGGACCGAACTCACAGCCTCACGCCTTCCAGGGTAGGTGCTTAAGCCACTGAGCCAAACTCCTGGCCCTAGTTTTTTGAGGCAGGGTCGCACTGTGTAGCTCAGGCCAGCCTTGTGCTCGCATTGTAACCCAAGCGGGCTTCGAACTCACAGCGCTCCACCTACCTCAGCCTCCCGAGTGCTGGGATTAAAGGCCTGCGCCATAGGGGAAATATTTAATTATTTAACTCTTTTGAGGATTACCTGTACCTCTCCCCTATTTTTTATTATGAGGTGTTTCAATGGTACTGAAAAATTGAAGGCAGACACGATGACACATGCCTGTCTGTGATCCTAGCACTCTGGAGGCTGAGGCAGGAGGATCAAAAGTTTGAACCTAGCCTCAGCAGTTTAGTAACTCAAAGAGAGAATCTGTTTTAAAGTAAACAAACAATTAGACAAACAAATGAATGAAGATTAAAAAAGATGTGGGATGTAGTTCTGTGCAAAGGCTCTGGGTTCAAACCCCAGTACCACCACTACACACATATGCACACACAAAACAAATAAATAAAGAAAACAATACCCATTTACTCAGCACTGACATGAAATAATTGTCCACATTTTTGTTATCTTTGCTCCCCTCCCCCGCCAGCCATTGAAAGTAAGTTGCACATGGCACGATCTATGGTATCGTCTTCCGGATACTTCACCATGCCTTTCCTGACACATGGACACCCTCCTGTGTGGTGCCACCTTCCCTCTTAACAAATTTAATAATAACCTGCTAAAATAAGCAAATCCTGCCAGGTGCGGTGGTGCATGCCTGTAATCCCAGTACTGTAGAGGCTGAGGCAGGAGGATTGTTGCAGGTTCGAGACCAGCCTGGGCTACAAAGTGAACTCAAGACCAGCCTGAACTGCATAACGAGACCCTGTGTCAAAAACATCAAAAAAAAAAAAAAAGGCGAATCCCTAATCTGTAATATCCCCCAAGATGTTTTAGTGCTTTTTAAAACATCTAAATCCAAATCAAATCGAGGCTTGAGGCTCGTACAATGCACATAATTATGTATTTCTAAATTGTTTCAATCTAGAGAAGTTCCTCCTCCCACCGCTTCCCATTCTAGTGATTATATGAAGAACCGCAGGCCTGGGATATAGCTCAGCAGCACAGCACCTGCCTGGCAGGTGCAAGGTCGTGAGTTTGATCCTCGGTCCAAAAAAGAGAAAAGAGAAAAGCCACGGGCCAGCTTGTTTTGTGGATCTTTCAGGTAATACGATAGATGGTTTATATTTTGACTTATTTTCTTCTGCTCTTGGACAGGTCAGTTGAAAGGCTTGAGTCCCTTGGGTTCAGAGCTTTTGGCAGGAGGACTTGCAGCCCGGTGGACTTCCTGTCGAGTCCCGTTAGGGACCCGAGCTGCACTGGTGTAATGCAGTTTCACTTTAACTGAATTCCCAGGAGAGAAGTTGATATTCAAATCAAAGAACTGTCGATTTTTAAATGTAACCATCCCTGGGCCCCGGTGGGGGGTGGACTCCAGGTCCCCTGATGTCACTCAGATCCCCGAGGGCTTTACAGGAAATGGGGCAGTGTTCACACACAGCCTCATCACGGAATCTAAATGGCTCACCGTCCTCGATGCGGTGTAAATACTCCGTAAAACGGTTGTTACCTGACGCTGTTCAGGGGGTAACGACAAGAAATAGGTCTGCGTGCGTTCATTACAGGTTTGGCCTTTTCCTCGCTAAAGGACTGGATCTGTAGTTTGGTGAATCCGTGCAGGAGGGACTGAGTTGTGGAGCGCAAGTGTATTTTTCTTCACTACAGGGTTACTGCTTCTAAAATAACTTTTTCAGGTTACAGGGTCATAGGACATGTTAAGAAGTTACAGCCATGAAGTTTATTTTAAACCCACGTTTTAGTTTTTGATAGACATAGCGTGTCACCGGCCTTGGGAAACGGCGCTTGCTGGGTCTTCCCTGGCCCTGCCTGCTGCCCGCCCTGGCCTGTGACTTTCAGCTCTGGAGTTGAACCCAGCCCTGCTTGACTGGGCTCTGGGTTTCAGTGAGGGCTGGAGCTCCTTCCTCCCTCCGTGGCCCTCCTCACTGGGCTGTCAGGCAGGGTTTGCCTGCAGTGTGTGTCTCTGTTGGAGGGGGCTCTGTTGTTACTCTTGTTGAGTTCTTTAATAGCTTTTCCTCTAATGCTGTGTGCTTTATATCCAAAGATTCAGGTTTTTCCCCTCTATATCAGGAAGAGGAATTTGGCTTATTTTATTGATTCGCTTTTCGAGACAGGGTCTCACCATGTAGTTCAGGCTGACCTTAAACTCACTAGGTAACCCAGGCTGGCCTCTAACTCACAGTGATCCTCCTGCCTCAGTCTCCTGAGTTCTGGGATTACGGGTGTGTGCCACCACGCCCCGCGGAATTTGGCTTTTACGTTTGACTCATCCTCTTGAGTTCTTTATGCCAAGCCCAGGAATTCACCCTCTGTGGTGCTGTTGGTCTGTCTTCCATGTCCACTTATTTTTCAGTCCGATTCCCCTACGTGCACTCTGATTACCTAGGCGGGGGACAACTCGGTTTTCTGCTGTAGCCGTGTAGTGCCTAGTGCTGCTAGAGCTATTTATTCACGTGGCGGTTATGTTGTTTCTGGTCCTCAATGAGTTTTCTGGGACCTGTATGCATTCTTTCCGTGGCCTTTGACCTGTTGGTGAATTAGGAAGCCTTTCTTCTCCTCCATGCACCATGTGTCTTCCAGGCCGGTTTCTGCCTGGTCTCTGTATGCCTTTGGTTGTTGCTGTTTTACTGTTTGCTTGCACTGTTTGCCTTGTTATTTTTGTCCACTGTGGCACACTGTACTCTCCGAGATGCCTTGGAAGGGCGCTGGAGGGTGAGTGCTCCCGGGCTCGCAGGGTTGGGGGAGGAGGGCTTGACCCAGAGGCTCTGGAGCTCGGGGTGCTGTACAGAGTTGTCCTCTACCCTGGGGAGATGGGCGATTGGGGCGCTGGCTGCTCTGGGGCTGGGTCAGGGTGCTGATGCAGGCCGCTTTCTGACTCATCTGGGGAATGAATGCTTCTGCCAGGGGGCGGGGATATAGTGGGCCCCAAGCAACGTCCACCAGAGTTAGGATTTTTGTTTTTGCTTTTTGAAACAGGGTCTTACTTTGTTGGCTGACTTGAGCTTACAATGTAACCCAAACTGGTCTTGAACTCACAGCCATTCTCCTGCCTCAGCCTCCCAAGTGCTGAGATTATGGGATTAGAGGTATATACCACCTCACCTGACCACAGGTAGTTTTATTTTCTACTGTCCAGCTATTCAGTCTGTGTTCTCTGGTTTGTTCTTTATTCTCTTCCTACCCTAGCTGAGAGAGATATGTTTCCCCTTTGATATACCAATTGGGGGCAGAGTTTTTTGGTGATATTTTAATATTTTTAGCAGCCCAAGAGAATGAGTGGGAGCCAAGAAGCTCTGAGCGGGGATGAATGGAGTGAGGTGCCGGGCTGTCCTTTTCAGTGTGGTGTGAGGTAGGGACCCGGGTCTGTATTCAGATTTCTTGGTGCCTTATTCACTGCTCTCAGTGTCATCTTCATCATAAATGCAGTGTCCATATGTGTGTATTCTGTCCCCTTGTCCTACTGAACTGGCATTGTGCACATATCACATACTCTCATTTACTGTAACTATGTCGACATCTACTGGAGTCATTCCTCCAAGTTTATTGTTTGCAAGGTTAGTTTAGGTGACTTCTGTCTTTCTACTCAGTGTTAGGATCAGCTTGTTTGTTTCTGTGTTTTGTGCCAAGATTTCTTTGGTTCTATAAATTAGATTCAGGATAATGGACCTCATTAGGACATTGAATTTCTAATCCGTGACCTATGTTGAGGTCTTCTTCAATTTTTTTTTTAAATACCAAATTATGGTTTTCTGTATAGAAATCTTCTTGTATTTAGTGTCCTTTCTAAAGTTATATTTATTAACATTAATAACTTATCAACAGATTCTTTGGTTTTTCTCTATACACAAGACAGTTGCCCAATGTAGCAATCAATGACCAGTTTTAAAAAATGAAAAAGATATGAACAAATAAAAAGTGAATGAATTTGATATTGTTTTCATTGTCTAGGACTTTTTAATAATGCCTACCATTATGTTTTATATACTGTCTTCAATTTTTTATATGTTGTTAAGCTAATTTGTTATTCCATGTTCTTTGTAGCTTCCCTTCGCCGATGGTTCTCGGAATTGGACAGGTACGTGGAAAAAAAAAAAGCATCAGTGCGCATAATTGCATTGTAAGTGCTTTTGTTGAAGACAGTGGTTTACAAAGATACTCTGCCGGCAGGGCACCAAATGATCATATATTCCTGGTAATACAACATGAAACCTTGGTACACATTTTATTTCATTCTACAGCTTAGGAATAATTGTTCTCGTGGGAAAAACAACTGCTTATTTTCAGTTTATAACTGAGTGCAGTTACTTTAACGTAAGAGGACAGAAGATTCTAAGCCTCCAAGGCTGGCAGTGAGTGGGTTGGGGCTGGAGGGACGGGAGAATTCTGGTCCCACTGACGTGTGGACGTGATACCTAGGTTAAGCCACTGCACTGTTAAGAAAAGTGTTGGAGTGGCGAGGTGCGACCCACTTTTCCCTTATTGCAACCTCCTCCCTCCAAATTCTTCGAGACAAAGAGGAAATTTGAATTTTTGCATCAAATCTCCAAATTCCTAAATGCTGACACCGGATTCACATTTTTATAAACCTCTTTGTGGGATGAGCAGAACATGTTTGCAAAACATGCTCGTAAATTTTGCTCATGAGTACGACAGTGAGTTTGGGTAAGCTTTCAAATTAAGGCCATTTGACTCTTTCTGAAATTTCCCATTCATGTTACTTTGTGACTTGTTTATTCTTTTGGTCACATGTTGGTGATTTCCAGTAGGAAGACAGTTATCACCAAAGATTTCTTGGTTGCTGTTTTGATTTTGCTTTGATTATAGGGAGAAAACCTTAAAATCACAAAAATTATAATCATTTACTAAATGTTAAATTGAGAATCTGGAAAAGTCTGTCATATATATGAGTAAACATTATTCTGGTCTGATGTTTTGCTGATCAGTGACTCTTTGCAAAATTATTTTAGGAGAAAAATTTTAACAAGAAAAGTGTATATTGTATTAAAAAAATCTTTATGTTTTAATGTAAAATCATGTAGAAAAACACTTTAATGTGCCCTCAGGAATCTCCAAACCAAATAAATTTTGTTTTTAACCCACTGGCTTTTATTCAATTAATTTTAAGCCTTTCTGATTTGCAGCTGGGTAAGGAAAGAGACTCAGACTCAATTTAAAAGTCTTAATTAAACATATTTTAATTAAGTGGTAGTATATTTTTTCAAGAAATATAAAGTGAGACAAAAATAAAAAGTCCATTATAATTCAGAATGGGCCTGAGTATAATATAAGCCTGTCATAAATATTTGTAAACTCATTAAGATCATGATTTAGAATTACAATCACTTTGAAGTAGTTTTTAAAATTTTATGTCCTAGTATGAAGAAAATTAAATATGTTGTAAAATTTACATAAGAAGATAGTATTGAGTTTATTTCAAAATAATAATACAGAGTATTTTTAATATACTTAGTGTATTGTAGATTTTTTTTTTTTTCTGAGACAAGGTCTTGCTAGGTAGTTCAGGCCAGCCTTGAACTAACGATGTAACTCAGGTTGGCCTCGAGTTTATGGCAATATTCCTGCCTCAGCCTCCCAAGTACTGAGATTACAGGTATGCACCACCACACTCAGTCTTATGTTCCAGATTCATAGAAGTTAAATGAAACATTTTTGTTGTAATAGACAGATTGAACAGAAATATGAATCCCATTAAAAAAAATTCCCCCTTTCTTTGCCCTCTCGAGTTGTTCTCTGCGTTATGGAAATACTAGATTTTTGGGGTTTTGGCAGTGCTGGGGATGAAAGCCAGAACCTTCTATGTGCTAGGGAAGCTCTCTGCTCCTGAGCTACATTCCCAGCCCAAATACTGAACTTTTTAGAAAACAGTGTGTTTGGTACAAAGTTTCCTGAATACGATTGCCCCTCCCCTTGGCCCTTCTTGGGGCTGGTGACCCCGCGCTTGGTGTGTGCCAGTGTGGCCCAAGAGCAACGTGTGGCCTCACAGTTGTTGTAGTCACTTTTGGGGACACGGTTCCCTCATCCCGCAGTCAATGGTCTTGGAGCCCAAGATGATGTGTATGAGCCCTGTTTATTCGATGTTACTCATTTTGCCAGCAGTCCTGACAGGGCACTACAGTGGCAAGGAGAACAATTTTAGCATGCCGTGGTCATGGTCATTTATTTATGTATTTTTTCTGGAACATGGAAAAAGAACTTTTTTTTTTTTTACTTTCTTTTTGATGAGTCTCTTTTCGTCTGATGATGTCACTGCGCCTCAAGCAATCTTTCCAGCTATTTTGCTGTAGTTTTTTTTTCTTTCTTTAGATGGCAGCCACCATCATGATACTGTATGTAGCCAAGCTAAATAAAATAATTCACTTTCCTGATTTTGACAAGAAAATTCCTGTAAAGGTAAGTGACAAAAGCTATGATATAAGACGTGAAAATGTTGTAGCATTGTTTGTATACGCATTGTACTTCTGCTTGTGCTAGGTAGAAGGTTCTTGCTAGTAAAAATTTTATATCCTTCAGCTGTCCAGTTATATAATGCAATAATAATAAAAGCATATGCTTAACAGTTAACATTAAATACTCTGCATCTTCTGAAATGACACAGGTCGGCAGCCTCTGTCATCCAGGCGCAGGCCCTTGCCGTGGCAGCTGGCCCACTCTGTCGCTGCGCCCTGGAGACTCCCTAGGTGACAGGCGCATGAACCAGTGCAGCTGAGTGCCAAGGAAACTTTATCTGCATGAACAAGAGATGGGTCGGGCTTGAACTTGTGATCCTCCTGCCTCAGCCTCCCAAGTGCTGGGGTTACAGGCGTGCGCCACCACACCTGGCTGCTTTGTTCTAACTATAGTAGTAAAAGACCTCCCCAGTTTTTTTTTTTGTGTGTGTGTGTACCGGGGATCAAATTCACAGCCTCACACCTGCCAGGCTTTGTGAAGATTTTAAAGTATTTATCTAGCATTTTAAATTGTCCTTAGCAAGGTGATTAGCACAAAATCACCTAATGCACTGTGTCCCAAAATTGGAAGTCAGTATTATTTTGAATTATATAGGAAAATAAGGTCAATTGATCCTTTTTGATATCCAAACCTTTAAAAAAAGTTATTATTAGCCAGGTGTGGTGGTGCACACCTTTAATCCCAGCACTCGGGAGGCTGAGATAGGAGAAGCGTTGTGAGTTCAAGGCCAGCTTCGGCTACAACGCGAGCGCAAGGCTGGCCTGAGCTACGTAGCGCGACCCTGCCTCAAAAAACTAGGGCTGGGAGTTTGGCTGAGTTCGATCCCTGGTGCCGCCAAAAAAAAAAAAAAAAAAAAAAGTTATTCGTCTAGGGATCAAAGCCAGGGTGCTATACTACTGAACTACATCTTCTGCCCTTTTTATTTTGAGACAGTGTCTTCTAAATTTTCCAGGTAGGATTTGAACTTGTAGTCCTTCTGCTTCAGCCTCCCTCGGGGCTGGAGTTATACTCGTGTACCACCATACTCGGCTATACATAAATCTTTCAAAGCTATAATACCTAAATTTTATTATCGCTAAGTCATTTGTAGGCTGTTAACCAGTTACCAGTCTCTAGTAAAGGGCCAAGGCCTGGGTCCATTCTCTTCTTTCTAGTACATATTGCTTGATAATAAAATTTGATAACATTTTGGAGTAGCCGATACTTAATATTTCAGTACATTTCAATAGCATAATGTCTTTTTTTCTCTAATCAAATTTTATTGATACATTTTAGGTGTACATAATGATCACATTCGTCATAGAGAATTTGTACCTGTACATGATATAACTTGTTGATTTTTCCCCCATTCCCCTATGTGATTTTTTTTTGTTTGTTTGAGACAGGGTCTCACTATGTGATTTAGGCTGGCCTGGAACTCACTGTATAACCTGTGCTGGTGTCTTCGTTACTTTTCGCTCTTTGCTGAGACAAAATAGTCAACACCCAAGGTTAAAGGGGGAAAGGTTTATTTAGCTTACTGTTTTTTTTTGTGTATGTGACACCGGGGATTGAACTCACAACCTCACACCTGCCAGACAGGCACTTAAGCCACTGAGCCAAACTCCTGGCCCTAGGTTTTTGAGGCAGGGTCGCACTTTGAAGCTCAGGTTGGCCTTGGGCTTGCGTTGCAGCCCAAGCTGGCCTCGAACTCACAACACTCCTCCTACCTCAGCCTCCCGAGTGCTGGGATTAAAGGCGTGCGCCACCACGCCTGGCCTTTAGCTTACGGTTTATACAGGTTCAGTTCAAATCAGTTGGCTCCAAGGCAGCGTGGCACGTGGTGAAGGGGCAGCTGTTCACGGCAGGTGGGGCAGTGGAAGAGGACAAGAGCTACAGGAACAAATGGGGCAGAGCAGGCTTCTTTTCCTCCCTTACGCCGTAAGCAGGCTCCCCGCCCTCGGGCAGGTGTGGCACTCACACCCCCAGTTCAGCACTAGGCAATGAACCAAGCACAAACTCGAGATTCAGCTGCCTCTGAAAAGCCTGCTCCCATGACCACGTGTGGCTGGGGGGCATCCAGACACAAACCGTAACAGCCGGCCTGGAGTTCGTGGTGATTCTCTTGCCTCAGCCTCCCGAGTGCTGGGATGATAGGCATTTGCTACCTTGCCCAGCTAAGGTCCCCAGAAATGTTGAAGTTACTATGATAGCTATGGATTATTATACAATTTTAAAAACTCCGAGTTAACAAAGGATACTATTCTTTTCTTATGGAAGAGTAGACCTTCTATTTTGTTCATCAATATACTTGGAATGGTGTTTGTTTTGATGGAAAATAATTCAGAAACTTAGAGCTCAACAAACCTGATTCAAGTGCGACTCTTACACTGTTTAATATAGTAGTAAATAATTCATTGTAGGCTTTTTTTTTTTTTTTTTGCAGCACCAGGTGTCGAACTCACAGCCTCATGCCTGCCAGACAGGCACTTAAGCCACTGAGCCAAACTCCCAGCCCCATTGTAGGCTTTTTAAACAAATTCAAAACTTATGTGGCAGTATACACAACTTTGTGGCAAATTTTTTTTTTGGTGGTGGTGGTGGCACTGAGATTTGAACTCAGGACCTGTGCATGCAAGGCAAGCACTCTATCATAGAGCCACTTCCCCAGCCCCGCAATTTCTTAAAAGGACCACAAACCCGTGACATTCCAGGAAGAGAGGGTTGTCTTTGCCTTTGTCCAAAAGAGTGCAGACAGGTGCAGAAAGAAATCTTCTGCCTTTCTGTGGCCTTCTGAGGCTCTGCCTAGGGACTATAAATACACACCCTCCACTCCCCTACTCAGCCTGGGGTCCGTCCCCACTTCCCAGAGGTCCTTGTCCAGATCGTACGAATGCGGACGAGGTCAAGGGGTTCTTTACAGTTGTCTCCGCCACCTCTCCCTGGGATAACGGATGTCCCAGGACACCTCCCTATTCGGATCATTTGGGGAAACTTGTGGATGAATTTTGGTTTCTGGAAAATTCAGTCATTGCAGGCAAAGGAACACAAGTGGTTTGACTTTTTTTCTTTGTACCAAGGATCGAACTCACAACTTCATGCCTGCCAGGCAGGCACTTAGGCTACTGGGCTAAATCCCAGGCAATGGTTTGATTATTGATGGGGTGCAAATGTCATCATTTTTACCACATGAAGAATGCATTCTTGGAGATCTAACCAAATATTCTTTCCTTTCTTTTTATCTGAAGCTGTTTCCTCTGCCTCTCCTCTACGTTGGGAACCACTTAAGCGGATTATCAAGCACGAGTAAATTAAGGTACGGTGCAGCATGATGACTGGTGGGAGGCTGCCCACCCATGGCTTCCAGTGGCCCAAAGACTGCAATTGATTTTCCAGAACACTGCTTGGGCTACGTAGAGAAGACAATGATACTTGGTAATTTAAGAAAGTAAGCTGAGGCCAGGCGTGGTGATGCATGCCTGTAGTTCCAGCACTCAGGAGGCTGAGGCAGGAGGATTGCTGTAAATTCAAGGCCAATCTGAACTACAGAGTGAAACCTTGTCTCAAAAAGACAAAAAAAAAGTTTACTTTTTCTTATATTTATATCTCAACGTAGACCATGAGATCTGTAGGTATCAAGGCAGGAAAGGCGTGGTTGATTCAGAGAGTTTCTTTATATGAATTGAGTTGTGTATAACTTTTGGTTTCATCACCGCTTCATAAAAGCAGGAGCATTTTGTCGGATTTGGCAGAGGTCAGGTTGTGGGCAGTGAATATTAAGCCGCAGACATTCGTTCCCGGCTCGTGCTGTGTCCTTCTGACATCTGGACTTAAGGCAGTGCTCTTTGATCGACTGCTTTTGTGAAGAGTCACTATGAGATGTGGAAAGGTGGAGAGACCAAGCCTCCCTAATAGAGACTGTGGCAGAAGAGACGTCAGGGGGCGCACATAAGTGAAGAGCTAAAGAAAGAAGAAATGGGGTTTGTTCCGATGCTGGCAGAGGCTAAGGGACGGTCACCTAGTGAGAGGGGGCCAGCGGCTGGCAGCAGGTGGACCGGAGGTGAAGGGCGTTCACAGACGGGAAGGGGAGGTCAGGCCTGTCGGCTCTCTTGTTTGTGAGGGTGGTTTGGGGTTGTGAAAACCAAAGTATGAGATGCTGTTTTCTGCAGTAGATTTTAGTTGGTTTGTTGTTTCCGTTTGGGATAAGGACAGTTCTGGGACTTTTTTTTTTTTTTTTTTTAATTTTGAAGGGAGTAAAACAGAACAGTAAAATAAAACAAAACAGAACAGTAATAGGACAGGAGGGAATCCACTGTTGTTACTATATTGCCCGTAACTATATTGTACTATATTGTATTCTCTAAATGGTTACCCAGACCACTGGCCCCAGACCTGCAAAGTCAATCGAATAACAAATGTGAGGTTACTGCCGGGCGTGGTGGCGCACGCCTTTAATCCCAGCACTCAGGAGGCTGAGGGAGGAGGAGCGTTGTGAGTTCGAGGCCGGCTTGGGCTACAACGTGAGCGCAAGGCCGGCCTGAGCTACAGAGTGCGACCCTGCCTCAAAAAACCAGGGCCGGGAGTTTGGCTCAGTGGCTTACGCGCCTGTCTGGCAGGCGTGAGATTGTGAGTTCAATCCCCAGTACCGCACACACACACACACACACACACACACACAAAGTGTCGGGTTACCTGCCTATTTCGGTTACTTCAGTTATGGTCTCAGCCTGTGTCGCGCCTGGTTGCTTGTGGGTGGGGCAGAGGCTGCCCGGCTTCCCTGCAGCTTCTCCCGGCCCACGGGGCCTCTGCCAGCGCACGGCGCGTGGGAGTTGCGTTGCTTACTTGCTATTTCTCTCCGTCCAGCAGGTCTACCACCACTGGTTTTTTAAAATTTTGCTGAATTTTGCTGAATTCCTGAATTATCCCTTTCTACGGACTTCAAGTCTCAGTTCAGACCCTTCCCGGGTCCATGAGACCTGCTTCTCTCCTCCTCCTCTTCCTCATGTTGCTGTATTCCAGGGTCTGGACACCAAAACTTGGAGAGGTATTTTCTCTGCTGCTCACCGCTCCTCCATTTTCTCGGAAGTCCGGTTCTGGGACACTTTTTGTAACACCTCACATGTGCACGAAGGCTTCCTGGGGCCACGTCTGTGCAGCCGAGGACGAGGCTTCAGCTAACAGCACGGCCGCCCCTTGCACCTCGGGCTCTGTCACAGACCAGGGCTTCTTGGTGGCATGAGCGTTCTCTCAGGGAAGAGGGGGACCAGCAGATGAGGCTGAGAGGTAGAAAGAAGGGACACTCATTTTTGCTTTGTGGTGTCATGAAATGTACTCCTTGAGCCCTCATATTTTCTTTTTTTTGTCGGTACCCAGGATCAAACTCACAACCTCGTGCCTGCCAAGCAGGCGCTTAAGCCACTGAGCCAAACTTTCAGCCCTTAGCCCTCATATTTTCTATAAACTGGTAGTTGGTGGTAGAGGCCTGATCAGATTCAGGTTCGAATTTTCAGGCAAGATCGGTTTTATTGGTGGTGTTGGGTTCTTCCCGGGGCATCATCGATATGGCACATAATGCTCTGTTCAGTCCACATTGAATGAGACCACAGTGAGCAGTTCCTCTTCTCGTGATTTTGTTTTCAGCTTTTTGAGACAGGTTCTCACTATGCAGTTTGGGCTGGCCTTGAACTCACAGCAATCCTCCTGCCTCAGCCTCCTGAGTGCTAGGATTACAGGTTTGTACCACCACACCTGATACTTTTCATGATTTTTTTTAAGGGGTCAGTCTGGTCCCTTCATTAAAAAGCTCCCTCAACTTTTCCCCTAATGTTTTTTGCAGCCTTTGATAATCTTGGCGAAGATGCATTATTCTAGAGTAAAACTTTTCTTAGGGATGTTATGACTGATAAGTTAGTGTCCTGTCACCTTTGGTGGTGACCACTGACAATTGTTTTTCAGTTTTTTGTTTTTCCTATCATTATGAACTCATGGATTTTCACACACTTGATATGAGTCCTTTGTCAGATGCAAATGTTTCTCCCAAGTCTATAGCTTATCATTCTCTTAATACTTACTGATTTTCACAGAGCAGAAGTTTTTTTGTTTGTTTGTTTGTTTGTTTTGGTACTGGGAATCAAACTCACAACCTCGTGCTTGCCAGGCAGGCACTGTGCTGCTGAGCTGTATCCCCAGCCAGAAGTTCTTTTTTTTTTTTTTTTTTTTTGGTGGCACCAGGGGTCAAACTCACAGCCTTGCGCCTGCCAGGCAGGCGCGTAAGCCACTGAGCCAAACTCCTGGCCCTGGTTTTTTGAGGCAGGGTCGCACTGTGTAGCTCAGGCCGACCTTGTGCTGGTGTTGTAGCGCAGGCCGGCCTCGAACTCACAGTGCTCCTCTTACCTCAGCCTCCCGAGTGCTGGGATTAAAGGCGTGCGCCACCACGCCCGGCTCAGAAGTTCTTAATGAAGCTCCATGATCAGTTTTTCTTTTTCGTGGATTGTGCCCTCGATGTCATATTTGAAACTTCTCACCAAACCCAAGGTCACCTAGATTTTCTTCTTTCATCCAGAAGGTTAATAGCTGTCTTAGTTACTTTTTGCTCGTTGCTGAGACAAAATACCTGACACCCAAAATTAGGGAAGAAAAGGTTTATTCTTACAGTTTTTTGGGAGTTTCAGTCCATACTTAGTTGGCTCCAAGTCAGCATGGCGTGGCGGGGCTGCTGTTCATGGCGGCTGCAAGCTGCAAGGCGTGCTGGCGAGAGAGCGAGAGCCACACGCGAGAGTGGGTGGAAGCGAGCAAGACAAAATCCCGCCTCCCTTACCTGTATCTCAGCTCCACACCTGGGCAGGTGCAGCACTCGGATCACAAATCCTGGCACTAGACAACAAACTGATCACAAGCAAGGGCCTGACTCAGCCCCAAAAAAGTATATGCTATGGGGGACATAGCATATCACCCAATACAATAGCTTATGCTCCACATGTAAGTTTATGATCCCTTGTGGGTTAATTTTTGTGAAAGATATAATTTCAGTTTTTTGCCTGTGGGTGTCCACTTGGTTGAGCACTGTTTATTGAAAAGTCTATTTTTTTCTCCACTGACTTGCCTTTGCTTCTTTGTCAAAGATTAGTTGACTCTATTTCTATGGATCTATTCCCAGGCTATTTCTTCCACTGATCTATTGTTTTACTAATGTGGTATGTTTCTGTTCTTTATAAAAATATTTCTTGTGATATTCAGACCATCCCATGGCAGGCCATTGGGCATTCCTTTGAGCTGAGTTTTGTTTCAAGGCTCCAGTATAGTCTTTGATGACTTCCTTGCTTTCTGTTGCCTGATGTGTTACGGTGCACGTTTCCTTCTATTTCTCTACGGACCTCCCAGTTACCTTCAATGTTAAATGATACGGGGAGGCCACAATCTGAACACAGACTTAATTTTGAATGAAGGAAACAATGTCATGATAAATAACTTTCAGGGTGCGAAAGAAAGACCAAGATGACCTCATGGATTTTGGCCTGATGAGTTGGAAGAATAGGATTGACACTGATTGGGTATAATTTTAGGAGAATCATTAGGTCATGTGTATTCCCACCAGCACTGTATGAGGGTTGTGACTTCTCTGCCTCCTTGCCAAATTTATTCTTGTCTGTCTTTGATTACAATCACTCCAGTGGTGATGAAGCGGTATCTCATTGTGGTTTTGATTTCTGTTTCCCTGATGTTGAATGATGTTGAGCATTCTCATGTGCTCATTTGTGTATCTTCTTCAGGGAAATATCTATTCAGATCCTTTGCCTACTTTTAAATAAGGTTGTTAATTATTATTGAGTCATATGTGCTCTTTATATATTCTGGAAAAAATATGATTTGTAAAGTTCAATTCTATGTTTGTGGAGTTTCTTTTCATTTTCTTTCTTTCTTTTTTTCTTTTTTCTTTTCTTTCTTTCTTTCTTTCTTTTTGATACAGGGTCTCACTTTGTAGTCCAGGCTGGCCTCCAACTCACAGCAATTCTGCTTCAACATCACAAGCGCTGGGATTACAGGCGTGTGCTATTAAACTCAGCTGTTTTCATTTTCTTAATGGTGTCTTTTAAAGCACTAAAGTTTTAAATATTTAAAAATTTAATCCTTTAGATGAAACATACATCACATAAAACCTACTATTTTAGCCATTTTAAGTGTACGAGTCACTTGCTTTAAGTGTATTCACAATGTTATGTAGCTATCATCATAATCCATTTCCAGAATGTTTATTTTTTATCATTCCAAGCAGAAACTCAACATCAGTTAAACAATAAATCCTTATTCTCCTCACCCCATATCTCCTGGTAATCTCTATTCTACTTTCTGTCTCTGCAAGCTTGCCTACTCTAAATAATTCATACCATGGGAACTATATAGTATTTGTCATTTTTTGGTCTGGGTTATTCATGTAACATGACATTTTCTTGGTTCATCCATGTAGCATGTATTAGAATTTCATTCCTTAAGGCTGACAAATACTCCACTGCACATATATATTTCATATTATGTATCCATTTATGCAGCTTTTTAATTTGATGAAGTGCAGTTTATCTAATTTCTCTCTTGTTGATTGTGTTTTTTAGTGTTGTATCTATGAAGACTTTTCACGACCCAAGGTCGTGAAAATGTATTCCTATGTTTTCTTCTAAGAGTTTTATAGTTTATATATAGAGTTTTTAATTCCTACATTTTGGTTCTTAAAATAGTTTTTTATATATGGTGTGAGGTAGGATCTCCGCTTGCTCTTTCTTTCCGACTGTATTGCGCTGTACTCTGGGTTGAACCAAGGGCCTTTGCAATCATCTACATCTCTGGCCCTGTTTTTATTTTGGGACAAGGTTTCATTAAATCTTTAAGGTGCCCAGGCTGAACTGGAACTTGTGATTCTCCTGCCTCAGCCTCCCAGAATGCTGGGATTATAGGTGTGCACCCCCAGACTTGGCTTTGAGTCTCTGTTTTGAATGTGGCTGTTCAGATGTCTCAGCCCCATTTGTTGGAAGAGTCTTCTTTCCCCACTGTATTATTTTGATACCCTTGTTGAAAATCAATTGACCATAATTGTAAGGATTTATTTCTTAATTTGGAAAATTAGTGGACTTAGTGAAAAAACTGCAAGAAGACGAACCAATGCGGGCCATCTGACATTCCACTTGAATCTTTCCCTGACAGCCTGCCAATGTTCACTGTGCTCAGGAAGTTTACCATTCCACTTACCCTTCTCCTGGAGACCGTCATACTTGGGTGAATTTCGCTTTTCATTTCTCTTCCATTGCCCGTGAGTTTCTACCCCTGCATTATTTTTATCCAGTGAATTCTTGCCATCCAGCCAGTATTCCAAGTAGTTGATTTGAATGATTAGCTATAATTACCTAAGGATAACTAGTTTATTCAATTAAAATCAGTTGCCTGTTTCCACAATCCACTAAAACTTGATGAAGGATTTTTTAAAAGTGTCACTTTGCATTAGACAAATAATAACTTTTTTTTTTTTTGTACTGGGGATCCAACTCACAACTTCATGCTTATCAGGCAGGTGCTTGTGCCGCTGAGCTAAATCCTTGGCCACATTTGTGTTATAAAATTATAAAACGAGAAACAACCAACCTGAGACAGATATAAATCTGTGTGCGGAGCCCTATGGAACAAATGCCTGTTTTGGAAAAAGGGTTCCTGTGCATTTGAGGTGGCAGTGCGGAATATCAAGGAGAGTGAGTTTGATGCAGTGATTATAACATTAGAATAAATTAACTTTTGCCGGGCGTGGTGGTGCACGCCTTTAATCCCAGCACTCGGGAGGCTGAGGTAGGAGGAGTGTTGTGAGTTCGAGGCCAGCTTGGGCTACAACCCAAGCACAAGACTGGCCTGAGCTACACAGTGTGACCCTGCCTCAAAAAACTAGGGTCGGGAGTTCGGCTCAGTGGCTTAAGCACCTGCCCTGGCAGGTGCGAGATTGTGAGTTTGATCCCTGGTGCTGCAAAAAAAAAAAAAAAAAAAGAATAAATTAACTTTCATGCTACTGGTATAAAAATTTCTCATAAAGATGACATTGAGAAAGGCAATTGGGATTTTGCTGTGACAATCGCTTAACCCTGAAGTTTAGTCGACAGCTTGCTGATTTAAGCCTCAGCACTGAATTTCACCCGTTTGAAACCTTTCGATGCTCCACTGGGGTCTGTGTGAACCGGACCTTGAGCTTGGTCCTCTTCTGGTTTGGTCCCAGTGTCTCTCAGCTGAGAACAGAGATATTAGTTTATAATTCGATTATGAAAACTGTTTAAAAAACAAATTTGGTCTGATTTACAGTTTTAGTGACTGTGTTACGCACTACTAGATTTTAGATATAAAACTATTAATGCTGTATCGGTCTGTTTCAGAAGCAGAGCCTGCGTTTTCATTTCCCTCCCCTCCTCGTTTCCTTTTGCAGGAAGCAGCACTCCCTGGACATCGTGGTCAGTGTCTTCGCCATTGTCCTTGGCGCTGTGGTGGCGGCTGGGTAAGACCTTGCTCTGTTTCTGCTCAGTGACTTCTTTGTGGCTTTGACAATAGGCCCGGTCCCATCTTTGGCTTTCATTTTCCATCTGGCTGCGGCTGAATTGAGCAGCTAAGTGACAAATCTGTTGTGTTAGTGGACTCCCTGGGGTCCCGTGAGACTCCAGCTGGGTTCCGAGTTGGCTGGAGTGTTTCTGAGAATATGCACAGTGAACATTACCGGTCATTAGCACAGTTATTCTTTGCAAACAAAGCAAAACAACTGTGAACTGTTTACTGGTGTTACTGAATGTCTTCGACGTGAACGTTTTACTTGGGGGCTTGGGGCTGTTGCTTAGGGGTAGAGGGTTTAGCTAGGCTGTGTGAGAAACGAGAAACGAGGATGAATTGGACCTCTCTGGGTGCAATCCCTGGTTAGCTCACAAAAAATCTGTGACTTGAGAAGTTCTTAGATGTTTGCTTAAAAAATAACAGATCTGGAGTTGGGAAGGGTGGCACAACTGGAATTGTAGCGCTCTCGAAGGCTGAAACAGGAGGAGTCGAAGTTTGAGCCCAGCCTGGACAACTTAGTGTCTCAGTGAGACCTTGTCTCAATGAACAGACTTTAAAAAGGACTGAGGGTGAGCATAGCATAAAGGCCGTGGGTTTGAGCCCCAGCGTTAGATAATAACTAACTAAATAACAGATTTGAGCTGGAGTTATGGCTCAGTGATTGAGTGTGTGTTTAGTGTGCAAAAGGCCTTGGATTTAATCTGTAGCAGCAAGCGTGCAGCACACACACACACACACACACACACACACACATCCCTTGCAACTGATCTACAAAGCTCGTGTGTTGCTTGTTTTATCAAGAGACCTTAGCATTCACTGTTGCGGTGGTAGAATGCTATCCAGAAGTGTTTTGGAGTAGCAGCCCACGCTGGTGCATTATTCCTCTTCCCCCGCCACTCAAGTGTGCTTGTGTATTCCAGATAGAAGCCAGCACAGCCCAGGATTACTGCCTGGTCTCCCATATTAAGAGCCAGAACGCAGACTTCAAGCAGGCGTTCAGCTGCGGACGGTGCCCGCGTGTGATTCCATCTCCCGCATTCATACCTGAGCTCAGCCCCCCGTAAACAGTTTCTCAGCGTTTTTATACTCCCATTTCCTCATCCATCAAGTAAAGGCGCTAACAGGAAACGTGCCTCTTTGATTGGATGCAAGAAAGTAGAGGTTGGAGGAATCTCAGTTAACTTGATTTGTGAATTCATTTAGACTCAAAGATTCTGGCTCATTACTTGCATTTTTTAAAAAGAGTATTTATTTATTTTTTGCAGTAGTAGGGATTGAACCCAGGGCTTTGCACAGAGTCTCCCTAAGTTATTAAATTGCCCAGATTGGATTTTTTTTTTTTGCGGCACCGGGGATCGAACTCAGCCTCACGCCTGCCAGACAGGTGCTTAAGCTGTTGAGCCAAACTCGCAGCCCTGGTTTTTTGAGGCAGGGTTGCACTATGTAGCTCAGGCTAGCCTTGCGCTCACGTTGTAGCCCAAGCTGGCCTCGAACTCACAACGCTCCTCCTACTTCAGCCTCCCGAGGGCTGGGATTAAAGGCGTGAGCCACCACACCTGGCTCTAGATTGGATTTGAACTTGTGATCTTCCTGCCTCAGCCTCCCAGACTGCTGGGATGACAGGTGTGCTCCTCCACACCTGGCTGGCGAATTTGCGATTTAAATAAAGATTTGAGCTGCCAGTCAGAATGCCTGGGGTCTTCTAGTCTCCTCCTTTATTACCTGTTTACCTAGGACAGGTTATTAAGCCTTCCTCTCCCTCAGTTATTTCAGCCCTAGATTTTTAAACTGAGACTAAAACAGCATCCACCTCCCGAGTCATTATGAGAAAAGAAGGGAAGCCACGCACCAAGGAGCTGGACAAAGATCTTAGTGAAGTTCAGCAAAAATCCACTGAGCATGCCGTGTATGCCAGGCATGCACGTCAGGAATCCAGTAGTTAAGAACAACTAGGCAGCAACCCTGGCTGTTACGGTTTGTGTCTGGGTGTCCCCCAAAGCCTCATGCAGTCGTGGGGGGTGCTCTTCAGCGGTGGCTGAATCTAGAGTGTGGTGCTGGGATTCAGGGTGTGTGATCCATTCACTGACTGGTTTGGCACCGCGCTCACCACAGCAGCCCGGATAAAGTATAAAAGGGGCAGAAAGACGCTGAGAAGGTCAGTTGGTGATTTTGCTGTTTTCCGCCACTGTGTACTGTTTTTCTCTGCAAAGCCACTGTGCCCTGGAGCTAGCTGATTATGGACCGAAACCTCTGAAATGTGTGAGCTAAATAAACCTTTCCTCCCTTAATTTTTGGCATTGGGTATTTTGTCTCAGCAATGAGGAAAGTCCCTAAGACACAGGCCTTCATGAAGCTTCTGTTCCCGGGTAGCTACAGACAGTACGGAAACAGGCAGGGATGCATTAGCAGCACTGATAGGTGGATTATCGTTATCCTTGTGTCTATTACCTACTTTCCTTCTTTGCCTTTTGCTCGCCCAGCTGTGGGCTGAGGCCAGTGCCCCTGGAGCTCTGCCACACCCTTCTGGATCAGGGCTGTCACAGACAACGCACAGTGGCCCTTGGAGGAACTTTTACCCACAAACGCTGCTCAAGGCTGGGGATTTAGCCCAGCGGCACAAGTGCTTGCCTGGCAAGTGTGAGGTTGTAAGTTTGATGCCCAGAACTAAAACAACAACAAAAACAAACACTGTTCAAAGCACATTCTGTGAGTAAAGTAGCTAAAAGGGGGAAGACCTTGGTCGAAGGTGCCCTCCTCCTTCCGAGACCTGGGCCTCCTTTCTCCTCTGGTTTCCTGCTGGCTCGCTTTGACTTACAGCCAGCTGAAGACTTCAACAAAGTGGTGCACACATGTGTAATTCTTCGGTGAGGAATGCCCTTTAGATGCCCTATGTGTGTGTGAGAAAATTCATTCAGCTCACTGAGCACATGGTGTAATGAGACCCCAGTGAGTCGAAAGGGTAAGTCCTGTTTCCAAAAGCGTCTTTTACCCAAGAGCCAACTGGGCGGAGATCTTCTCCACTTTCTTGTTATTCTAGAGTTTCAGAGGCAGGACCCTATCTGGGGAGTGACATTCAGGGTACTGTGACCCCTCCTTTTCTTCTCAGGGTAACTCATCCGAATGTAAGAACCTGTAGATCAGACTAAGTCATAAGAGTCAGTTTGCTGCTGTAACAGACACCCCACCTACTGCTGGCTCACCACACCACACATGAGGCGTGATCAGAAACTACGGTGAGGGGTCAGGGATTTAGCGCAGTGGCCTAAGCACCTGCCTGGTGCGAGGTTGTGAGTTTGATCCCCGGTACCAAGAAAACAAAAACAAAAACAAAACAAAACAAAAACAAACTACCATGAACATTTAAATATTTTAAAAAATACACCACAGTACAAGACACATTGCCACTAATCCCCTTCAAAATA
>RJWM01027727.1:0-26536 GCA_004363535.1 Dasyprocta punctata | reverse complement strand
TCCAAAGAACATTTTGGAATAAGATCAGAACTTTAGCTTTTATATATACTGATGAAATAAAAATCAAAATGGCTGCAGAGTGGACAAAGAGAAAGCAAAAGTCTTTCTGTAAGCCTCAGAGGTTTGCTCACAGGGACAAGCTGTTGTTTACAGCTTCAAGAACTAAAAATGAAACAATGTTTGGTACTTTGTTAAATTTCTGTGGGCCTGCAAAAACTCCAAAGAAAACAGTCTGTCCTTGGCATGGATATCTCAATGGACTTGCAAAATTTGTAATCACACTGATTTGAGGCAGTTTCCCATGAGCCTACTGAAGCCTTACTTATCTCAAAAAAAAAAAATGCTAAAGTATGTGTTGCCTCTTCTGCTTTTTGTTATAAAACCCGAATCCTGCCTCACCTCATGTGAACACTTGTCAGGTAAACTGAATGTGTATCATGGTTTGCAAATATTTTTTGCACCCAAATAAAATTGTCTTCACTGTCACTTTAAACTTGTTCATGATTTGTGGCTCACAGTATCCACCATGTTTTTTAGGTCTCCTTCTCTACTTCAGATTTCTCCATTGGTTCTTTTAACAAGTTCCTCCTTAAGAAATATTTAGTCCCAGGGGCCTATAGTATCCCTTTACTATTTTCCATTTAAACAACTCAAATGGGGAAAGAACTTCAAATTCTTATCAAGAAAAGAACACCTGGGCCAGGCGTGGTGGCTCACGCCTTTAATCCCAGCACTCGGGAGGTTGAGGTAGGTGGAGCGTTGTGAGTTCGAGGCCGGCTTGGGCTACAACGCAAGCACAAGGCTGGCCTGAGCTACATAGTGCGACCCTGCCTCAAAAAACCAGGGCCGGGAGTTTGGCTCAGTGCCTTAAGCGCCTGCCCTGGCAGACGTGAGGTTGTGAGTTCAATCCCCAGTGCCACAAAAAAAAAAAAAAAAAGAACACCTGAAGACAAATTTCCCAAATAACAAATAACTACACATATAGAAAAACCCTCAGGAATTCAACTACAAATCATAATTTTCACAGCTTACACAGGAAATAATTTGACTACATCTTAACTCACCAGTTTTATTTGCAGAGTAAATTACTTGGATTATTAGTTTTAAAAGTTTCATAGTTTATGGGCCTGATTGTGATAGAATATAGTCTTTTTAATTGCCATTTACTTAGGAATAAAGACAATATTTAAGAAAATTTTCCTACTTGAGAAGACAAGGCCTTAACACAGAACACAGTGGCTACTGATCTTACAACCTTAATATCATTTACCAAGATGCATGACTTTGCCTTGGTTTAAAGTTTGACAGCTCAGTGGAGACTGTTGCACTACATTGATTATTATATGTAGAACTACTGGCTATATATGCCTTTGGAATTTCTGAAACATTCCAACTGCTTATTGCCTCTTCCCCTGTAGTTTTCTTTTCTGAAATGTGCGTGCGTGCGCGCGCGCACACACACAGACACACGTTGCTTCATAGTCCCTCATTTGTGACTATTTGTAAGGAGTTTCAAGGTTCTTTTTCACAAATATATTGCCTCATCTTTCATTCTGCCTTTAGTTCAAATATCCATACAACTTTCAATCCAAATCTTGCAGGAAAAATTGCCTCCCAAATGTCTTCTCCTTTGTCTCTCCCTTGATGCACCCACATACACCAACAAGGACTTTGCATGATGACGAAGGCCAGGCTCCTGCCTCTTTAGTTGCTGGTATATTTTATGAAGGAATCCCATATTATGATTGTGCTATGATTTTTTGTGATAAATGAGACAGGGCTTCACTGTGTAGTTCAGGCTGACCTTGAACTCACTTTGTAGGCCAGGCTGACCTTGAATTCACAGTGATCTTCCTGTCTCAGCCTCCCAAGTGCTGGGATTACAGGCATGCATCACCATGCCTGACAGGTGCTTTCATGAGAATAAAAAAAATCACCAAAGCCACATAACAGGCAAGAGCTGAAACTCTAGACTCCTCTTTTTTGACTCTAGATGGCCTTCCATGTTCTAACAGCCTTTGTTGCATTTTTTAAAAATGAATACCAACTATCTATCTATCTATCTATCTATCTATCTATCTATCTATCTATCATACTGAGAACAGTTCCTGGATCATGGCAAATATATAAACTATTGAATAATATATAAGTATGGTGTGATACAGATTGTATCTGTCCTAACAGATACATCAAACATACCATATTACTTTCCCTTTCTGCCATATCAGAAGGCTTCTTTCTTTTCCCTGGAAGACAAAAGAAAAAAAAAGTAATCAAAATGAGTAAGGAAAGTGAAGCAAGCCACCTTCCCACCCACACTCACCTACCATGCTGGACACCGGCGACAGTGTTGTTCATTGTGACTTGTGGATTTGCCTTGGCTGCTACACCACACACATCTCATTTGGTCAGAATTCATGGTGCCCACTTCCCCACCTGAACTCCTCACAACACAGAGCTCAGTGTCAGCTCCAAGAGGAAGGGCCAGATTCTAGTTCTTCACTTTGAAAAAGTTGAAAGTCTTTGCTCTGGGGAGATTCCATGTGCTCGATACCATAAATATTCCTGTCTCGTCACCTACATAGCTAGAACCTCCTACCACCCAGGTTCACTTTGGATATGGTAGATCAAAAAAATTTTTTATCACTGCCTCTTTTTTTTTTTTAAGTTCCAAGAGAGGTTCTGGCAGCCTCAAGCAAGCTAATGAAACCTGCAGACAGGCTACAGAAAGAGTCAGAGTCCCAGGGGAGATTTGGGGTTAGGGAGGATCTAGGCTCTGGATTTCTTCCCTCCCAAACACCAGAAGCGCTTCAGCCCGGGCAAAGCGTTCTCCTGTTCAAACTGAAAGAGACTTGCTCTGCCTACCTCACTTTCTGTAGCTACACTGTATTTGGTGTTGTTGGAAAAAAGGATGCAAAGATAGGGGAGAGGATGAAAAAGGAAAGAGAGAACTGAGGTGGGCATGATCAGAGATAGAACGGAATTATTCATGCATCTCTTCCTGTGTGTAAGAGTTGGGTGGTGACACTGAAGAAGTGTTTACAAAAGTAGAAAGGAATTGGTTTAAAAATAGTGCACCTCTCCCATCATAGCCAAACTCATATTTTCCAAATGAAATATTTCTTTTTTTCTTTCAGATTTTTATGTTAGTTACCACATACTTGCTGTGCATAGTGATTAGATTCCATGTAGGGAGTCGGTACATGTAATGAACCCATTTAATTCATTTTACATCCCTTCCTTTATCCTCCTCCCCTCCCTCCCTCCATCTCTTAGTTTCTTTCCCATTTACTAGAGACCTGTTTCCTATTATGTTTCATTTTGAATGTGATATTGTTGAGTGAGGATTCAGTTCAAGCATGTGTTTACCAAGGAAGTAGAAAGAATACACACGGATGATTTCTCTCTGGGGACACTGGTTCTTTATTTAGGCAAGAGTGGGTGTGACTGGAATGATGTAGTATTTGCGAAAAACAAGGTAGAGTGTACTAACTTAGACATACTGATCTGAGAGATGATTTCAATCTCTCTTCCAGCTCTGCTAAAGTTTAGAAGAGCTCTTCCTCATACAAACTTACCAGGAATGTAAACAAAACGGGAAAGTTTGGTCTGAGTGCCCCCCTAATTAGAGCCTTGGGTGACACACTGTGCTGTGGGGAATATGTCTCCCATGATTAGAGGGAGCCCAAATCAGTTCTTGTAGGCCTTTCAGTGAAAATATGAGTAGTCCCCCCAGGAAATCATTATTCATAGTTTATCATAGAAGATGCGGGTGGGGCAACAACAGCCATCTAAAAATCTGTCTGTCTCAGGAAATAGAACTCCAAATTTGTTATCTAGAGAGACAGAGGGAAAACAGAACCCACCTTGGTGCCTTTTCAGGCAGCAGAACAGGCAAAAACAGGCAATGACAAGCGGAGGAAATCCCCCCAGAGGAAGCAAATTGTAGAGGAGCTGTAGCCCATTCGCCATCTCTTCTTTGGAGGGTGGACCTGAGGTGCTGGTTGCATCTGGAATTGAGTTAATGCTAAAAACAGTCAGGAAGTCTGCACTATATTAGGATTAGCAACATCCTAATTGTCAGGACGTGAATAAAGGAAATTTCAGTCTGATGCTTCTGTTCCCCTTTGGGGGCCTCACAGCCCTCAAACACCTTTTAATCTTTTGCAAAAATCTTTCATTTGTTAAGGTTAATCTGCAGAACAATTTCCATAACAACTCTCAAGAAGCACTCCACCAAGTCCTTTTGCTTACAGCATCTAACTTAATGCTCATATTCACCACCTGAGGAAATTAGAGAAGCCATTAGCATTATCCTTTACTGTGACTCAAGAAGAGGGTTACTGTTTGAATTTCCCCAAGTCAAACATCTGCAGGGTAGTAGTTGGGATTCATCATGTTTTCCACACTAAATTCACACTAACTGCCCTTCTTTTGTTTCATAATTTGTTGGTATCTCAAAATCCTTGACACTTTTGGTTTTCCCAGATATTTTTTGCCTGGCACACAGTTAAGGTTCATTACTGTTGGTCAGTGTTACTAAGCATTAAAATCCTATTTGTTCACAGTTGATTGCAACTTATTTTTACCGTGTAAAAAATTTTGGTAGAACAAAAGTAACTTCTTTTTTTAAACAAAAAAGACAAACTAGAAAATATCAGAATGCATCACATGTACTAGAGCAATGGTTTTCAAATGGAACAGTTTTGCCCTCCCCGTGTCCACCCCAGGGACCATGTGGAAATGTCTGGAGACATTTCTGGTTGTCACAGGTGGTTGGGGCACATCGTGAGTACAGGTCAAGACATCCTACACTCTCTCCTCATCACAACAAAGAATTATCCAGCCCGGAAGTCAATAGAAAAACCCTGTCATAAGTATGGCTTTGTGGAACTTAAAAAAAAAAAAAGTGCATGTGTTATGGATTATAATGTAAGCTCTATTATTTATTTTGGGTTACTATCGAACAGAAAAAAAAGTATGAAGTAAAGCATTCTATTATAATTCATGTGATTTGCTTCCCTACATGCTTGATTTGGGGGTAAAAATGGCCATAGGCAATTGAAGCTGGATGTATAGTGGAGACATAGTTAGGTAACTCAGAGCAGCAGCAAATGCCCTACTGTTCATGCTGCAGCTACTGTTTAGGTTGGGCAAGGAGCCGAACCATCGCCAGGAGGAGCAGACACAGCTGTCTCAGGGAGGGATTTGGCTAGCAAACAACAGATAACCTCATACAAACAAATTCTCTCAATTAAGAAAAACCAATTTGTATTCTTTCTGTAACCATCAAACAACCTTGTTGATTTCATTTGATTAGTTTGGTACTTACTTGTTAGAGAGTGTTCTGAATTATTTTGAGTCTGTTCTGAAATAGAAAAACAATTATTAAGAATTGAAACTGTTTGAGAAAACAGTGAGGATACAAACTCAGGTGTTTCTAAGGTCAGAGCTCCTCTCGGAGAGGACTCCAGTGTTTGCACACCAAGGGAATCCAGTAACCCAGCCCGAGTTCAGTTTGCGTTATTCATGGGTCATCATCACTTTGAAATCTTGGAACGTAAAGTAAGTAGTTTCAGGCTCAAAGAAATACTATAAATACCACATAACCTTCATCTATCTGTTTTGATTTCTTTTGCCTCTGCCATCTCTGCCACCTGCAATAACAAGACACATATTCTGCAGGTGCTCCAAGGAAGTGAGAAGGCCACAAGGAAAGGATGTTTTTGGTGACATTCCAGGAGCTCATTCTGCAACAGATTGTGTCTCTCACTCCACACTGATAATGACTACCTCACCTTCGTGAAATTCCTAATCAGAGACTGACCAAGGGCAGGCCAATGATTGCTCCAGTCACTAGTCTCCAGCTTTCTCAACTTTTTCCTTGAGTTTGCTTTGTTTTACAAAGTACTTTTGTTCATTCCAAGAAATTATTGCTTTCCCACGGGCATCCAATCCTCACCCTCTCACACACCTATTCTTTTTTTGTTTTTTTTTTTCACACACCTATTCTATACAAACCGATGCTTATAAACAACAAAGAAGAGTCAATACAAAAACCAAAAAATCTTGATGTGCCTTTAAAAAGCTATTTCAAATAGAGAAAATAAAATATTTTGTCATATATCCAAACTTTATTTACAAAAATCATGGTCCTTAAACATAACTCCAGAGCATAATTGTCACTCAGTCCTTATTCCACTGAGCACTCTCAGATTCAAAGGAAGGAATTTCAGCTGGGCGTGGTGGTGCACGCCTTTAATCCCAGCATTCGGGAGGCTGAGGTAGGAGGAGCGTTGTGAGTTCCAGGCCAGCTTGGGCTACAACTCGAGCACAAGGCTGGCCTGAACTACATAGTGCAACCCTGCCTCAAAAAAACTAGGGCTGGGAGTTTGGCTCAGTGGCTTCAGCGCCTGTCTGGCAGGTGTGAGGATGTGAGTTAGATCCCTGCTGCTGAAAAGAAAAGAAAAAAAAAAAAAAACCAAACAAAAAAACAAAACAAAGGAAGGCATTTCTCTTTGCCTTTTCACCATTTCCCTAAAAGAAAATTCACACCCAGTTTAAATTAAGGCTAATTTATTTGACTTTTGCAAAATAAACAAAGATAACTCCAAAGAAATGTGATACAATTCCTGCTTTCCAGGATGCTATAATCTTTTATGAAATTTCAAAGACATTTTCACATGTTTCTATAGTGAAGGAATTGTGTGTGGTAAATGAAAGGTACAGATATTGAGTGGCATAAAAATTGGTGGAAATCTCTTCTCCTAGGGTGAACATGGAAGTCTCCCTTGAGAACTTGGATAATAAGCTGGACCTGAAAGAAGGGACAGGATTTTAATAGGTGGAGACAGATGAGTAAATGCCCTGCGAGTGGAGAAAATGGCCTCAGCAGAGTCATGGTAAAGACACGGCAATGAAAGTAGTGCTCTTAGACTGGAGTTGACAGGTGCTATATGGGATCCAGCAGCAACCCGGAAAAGTAGGCAACAATGAACTGCGGAAGCTGTGAATGCTGCTTAGCAAACATGATCCCTATCTTGCGAACACTAAAGATGCTTTCTAGGAAATTCAATAACAGAGTAGCATTATCAAAAAAGTGTGCTGGGCAAGTATATAACATATGAGAAAGATCATTGAACTATTATAAAAGTTACCATAATAAACAAATTTTGTGTGGAAATTTATTTTATTTAAAAATTTTAAATTAGTGCATGTTTGCTATACATAATATTCCATTGCTTGTGGGGAATTGCTACATGTAGTTAACACAATTTAATTTTCCTTTATCCCCTTTCCCTCCCCTCTCCCTAATCCTTCCATTGCTTGATCATCTTCTCAGTTAAGAAAGATCTAGCTTTCTACTTCATATTATCTTAGTTTCACTTGGATATTTACCTAGCTATGATATTTCTTGGTCCTATGGTAACTATGCCAACCTTATGAAGAATTTTTAGAGTGTTTTCTTTCTCTTTCTTTCTTTCTTTCTTTCTTTCTTTCTTTCTTTCTTTCTTCCTTCCTTCCTTCCTTCCCTCCTTCCTTCCTTCCTTCCTTTCTCTCTCTCTCTCTCTCTCTCTCTCTCTCTCTCTCTCTCTCTCTCTCTCTCTCTCTCTCTCTCTTTTGAGACAGGATCTAGCTATGCAGTTCAGATTGGCCTTAAGTTCACTTTGTAGCTCAGGATGGCCTCAAACTCTCAACAATCCTCCTGCCTCAGCCTCCGGAGTACTGGGATTGCAGGCTAGACTGTTTTCTAAAGCAACTACACCAGTTTGAATTTTCACAGGCAACATTAGAGTTTTAAGATTTATCTAGATACTTGCTAACACTATTTAAATTTTCATTTTTTGTTTAAATTCTGGTCATCCTACTGAGTGTGCAGTGGTATCTATCTCATTGTAGTGTGGATTTGACTTGCATTGAACATTTTTTAATGTGCTATTGGACATCTGTGTATCTTTAATGAAATGTCTAATCAAATCCTCTGCTTATTTTTCAATAGGGCTATTTTTCTATTTGTATTGAGCTGTAGGAGTTCATTGTATGTTCTAGGCTATAGTCTGATTTGCAAATATTTTCTCATATTCTATGGGTTGTCTTTTTACTCTCTTGATAGTGTCCTTTGATACAGAAAAGTTTTTAATTTTTATGAAGCCTAATTCATCTGTTTTTGTTGTGATTTACCATTTTATAACCATATCTAGGAAATTATTATTAAATCCAAGATCAAAAAGATGTAGTTTTATACACAGGTTTAGAGTTCTACCTAGATACAGTTTTTAGTTCTTATATTTAAATCTCTGGTTCACTTGTATTTCTTTTCTTTTGATGTGAGGTAGGGGTTCAAATTCATTTTTTTTGTGTGTGAATATACAACGGTTCCAACACCATTTGCTTTATTTTGCATTTTTTGTTTTTCAGGACTGGAATCAAACATTGAGCCTTGCACATACTAGGTAAGGGCTCCACTACGTTGCCACATCTCAGGCTGCCATTTACTGAAGAAATTGAAGAATTGTACTGACAAGATTGGCACAGTCAATTGACCATGAATCCACGAGTTTATTCTGGACTCTCAATTTTTATTACATTGATGTCCATGTCTCTCCATCTCTCAGTACCACACTACTTTGATTACTATGATTTTATAGTATATTTTTCAACTTTCTTCTTGTTCTTCAAGACTGTCAAATATGTTGGGTCTGTAACATATGAGTTCAGGATGTTTTTCCATTTCAGAAAAAAATCTGTTGGAATTTGATGGGTATGCATTGAATGTGTAGCTCATCTCGGGGAATATTGTCATCTTTACAATACTAAGTCTTTCAATCATTTATTCCATCTATTTATATCTTCTTTAATTTCTTTCAGCCATACTTTCATAGTGTAATTTTTGGTCTTGCCTCTCTTTGGTTATATTTATTTCTACAACTTTTATTTTTTGATGGCATTATAAATGAAACTGTTTTCTTAATTTCCTTTTCAGATTGTTCTTTGCTATCCCATTGATTTTTTTGTGTTGATTCTGTGTCTTACAACTTTGCTGGATTCATGTATTAACTTTTTGGGGGGGGGGCACCGGGGATCGAACTCACAACCTCACGCCTGAACAGACAGGCACTTAAGCCACTGAGCCAAACTCCCAGCCCTAGTTTTTTGAGGCAGGGTCGCACTATGTAGCTCACGCCGATCTTGCGCTCGCGTTGTAGCCCAAGCCGGCCCTCGAACAAACAACGCTCTACCTACCTCAGCCTCCCGAGTGCTGGGATTAAAGGCGTGCGCCACCACGCCCGGCTCATGTATTAACTTAATAGGGTTTTTTTTTTTTTTCAAACTTTAAGCATCATGCCATCTGTGAATAGAGACAGTTACTTCTTCCACTTCCATTTAGATACTTTTTATTTTTTATTCTTATTAAAGCAGGCAACTTTGTCCTGTTCTTTTACTTAGGAGAAAAACATTCAATCTTTTACCACAGAGTAAGATTTTGGCTATGACATTTTCATTACCAAGATTTTTTTTTTAACTGTCCTTCACTTCTCCCTCTTTACTTTGCTCCCGTGTTTTGTTCATTTTAGATTTTAGTTTTCTCCAGTTTAACCTCTATCTGTCCTTCCTCAGTTGCTATATAGCCAGTTAAAGGTCCTGGGAACCTGCTGAAGCTCTGTCCCCAAGAACTCACTTCATAGTTAAACTCTTTGCAGTGCTAAGCAAACTGTGAACTATTCACAACTATGCAATTATTTGACCACCACAAACATAGCCTTTATAAATTATAATCTACCATAGTCAAGACAAATGAAAAGAAGAAAAAACTAAAAAATAAAATGTTATCTATAATTATTGGCACTGATTTTATGAATTTTCACTATTTCAGTGCCATACTTCTGGACTTATCAAGTAGAGTTAATAATCCTTAAAGACAAAGACAATAATTTTCATCGCATTTTTATCTTCTTTACCTCACTCAACTGAAACACATACATAAAAATATATGTGCATTCATGCACATCATAATTTATGAGAGTGTGGTACTCCCAATGTGATATGGATGCTCAGTCCCTAACCTAACGATTCAAGAATCTGCATGTTCCATTTCCTGAAAATACGATGAGAAAAACATTAGATGGTCTGAAGTTCAAGAACTTACCCGTCACATGGATGGTTACTGAGTGGGAATGAGTTAGAAGAGAAGAGGCATTCACAGAACAGCGGTAGGAGCCATTATCACTTGGAAGCACTGGTTCAAAATGTAGCATAAAGATCGAGTTATTGAATCCTTCTTGCCAACTCGTGCGTAACCGAAATCCATCCTCAAAAGGGAGACAATCTGTTCCATTCAGCTTGCACCAAGTCACACTCGGTCTGTGACCACAGTATCTCACAGGGCATTCCATTTTAAAAGAAGTTCTTGCTGAAACAGTGTGTTCTGAATGTCTCCTAATACGAACTTCTGTATCACATGACTCCTCCCCTAAAGAATGATAAGAAATTAAAATAAAATCTGTTCCTCTGAAAGAACTCTATATAAGGTACTCCAACATACTTTGCCAAATGTTTCTCAAGTACGATTTTACAGTTTTCCTAGATAACATTTTCTGGTCATTAAATTTCACTAGCCCAAAGCCCGGCACATAATAGTCACATAAAATATTTTTATTTGCTACTTTGAATATTTGCTTGTAAAAATCAAATCAATTAATCTTCTCAAGAAAAAGAATATAATTAGTAAGAATCTTGCTTTATACAGACTGAGATAGTAAAGGACTTGCCTACAATAATATGCTAATAATTAAGAGAATTAAGATTTAAAGTCATACTCTTCTCATTACTCTATATTTCATTAATCATTAGTTCATATTATTACTTTCATTTTTTTTCATATTGGGAATTGAGCCCAGGGCTTTCATGTTAAGCTTCATTCCCAAACCTTTCAATTAATTTAACTATTTTAATTTTGAGACAGTGTCTTCGTAAGTTGCCCAGGCAGAAACTGAACTCATGATCCTCCTGTTTCAGCCTTTCAGAGCTCTGGGATTACAGGTATGTACCACCATGCCCCATAATCCATTTCACTTTTTAAGCATATTTTCTATGACCAACTCTGAATTACCCCATTATATAAAAGGGAGAATTTTTTTTCAGGCAATAACTTCCCCATAATACTTGGTATTAGGAATTTTTTCCTTGCTTTTCAATGCTGTCTGACATAGTTTTTCTACAATTTTTTCTGTGTAGGAGACATGCAACTCAAAATAATCATCTGAAGATAGAATGTTCTTAAATAATTTGAATTTTCATGTTTCTCCATGGAATTTCTCCAAATTCTACCTCTTTTGGAATTTCTGTATACTGGCTTGGCATACTGAAATCATGACTCTCTTTGTTTTGGGGAGACAGATTTTTCCTGTGAATAGGCCTTCCTATCTATGACCCTCCAGTTGGTAAGTGCCAAGTATACTAGCACAGAAAAATTTTATTTTCTATATTACTGAGTAAATTATGCTATCATTAACTTAACATGGAAGTATTTACTTTGTGACCTCAACATCTAAAATATATCTGAGAACCAAGACACACAGAAAATTTCTTTAAGTAGACCAAATTGATATTGAAAGACCCCAAATTTATCTCATTTTATGTGTAATTTTTCAATTCCATTATCTTTTCCCAATTAGCCCACAGTACATAATTAGGCTGTATACACAGACTAATAATGATATTTATAATGGTAAGAATAAACAGATACGTAATAATATTTTAAATTGTTTCATTGCTTCCATTTTTGAGGCAAAGAAGTGTGCAGAGTGTTTACTTCAAAAAATGTTTCAACTTCCAAAAAATGTTCCAAACTTCACTTACTTAGCATGTATAGCTATGTGCAACTATTCATTTTCTGATAACTGCCAAACAATATTGCTCCTTTGGAGACCCATGAATAAATGGAAATGAGAAATGATGTGTGTTTTCAACGATGACTTAAAAAACTTTTATATCAGTTACATTATATAATGTATGAATGCCATGTGCATAAATTGCTGAGGACTCTATTATGGTTCTAACTCCCTGAGCTGGCCAGACAAAATAACTATAACAGGCAAAGATTTCTTTTAGATAAGCATGCTGTGGTGGTTTACCTTTTCATTTCTTCAGTAAAATTAAGGCCAAACATGTGGTCTCAAACATTATTTGGGTTCTTGTTCCTCCACCCTCATAGTTCTTTCTTAGCCGTCCTATCCTTTGAACTACTCTTCCAGTAATATAAATATTCCATCTTTTTCATTAATTCCTTCATCTTCAAGTACTCATTAGAATGGATTCCCAATATCATAAGTTATAGTGACTTAAGCATAGCTAAGATTATAGTCAAAATTCTCTGTAAAACATAAGGAGGGCCAAAGGTCCAATCACACAGGTAGTGAGACACTCAACTAAGGGACAGGTTTTGGCCCTGAGTTCTACATATCTCTCTACCTAGAACAGTGCCCTGCTCTGTTTTTATACCCTACCCAATATGAACATTCTCACTGTTAGGAATCTCCTAATATGCAATAAATATTTCACTATTCATACTTTATCAACTGCTATTCAGAATAACTGAAATATAATTGAGTTTTTAAGAATCAGGTAGAGACCAAGGAACCTGCAGAGAACTTTGTGAACCTCTGATTATTTACTTACTTACTTATAACTATGTTGAGATCTCACACAAGTTTACTTTAAGACTTCTTATTTCAGTTGCTTTCATAAATTCAAAATAAAAATGAAAGCAATGCAAAAGCTAAATGATGATGATGAGGTTTTCAGAAAATTGAACAGAAAGAGTAAGACAGTTCACCACAAGGAAGTACCTAGCAATAAACACCTACATGTGGTTAGACTTATGATAGCAAGAAACAAGGAGGCTGGAAGCAAAAAGGCCAAGTGAAACCCTGTTTTGAAACACTTGTTCCCCTCCTTGTTTCAGCCTCCTGGCTTCCCTTTTCCTTTTCATGGATAAGTCAGCACTAGTCAATGGAGCTTACAACTATGCTAGAACCGTGAAAAATAAGACAGTTACAGGCAAAGGTATTTAGTCCTCAGGAAGCTTCCTTTTAACTGGGGAGACAATATTACCTAACAAGGGGGTCACTTTTCTGGAATAAGCTTACTATCTGCCATTCTTTTCTTCTTCAAGTTTACACAAGCTGAAAGCAAGGTTTAGAGGACACTCGCACCTGATAAGTGATATACGAAGAAACAAGAGATGACACCTGTTTTTGTGGGATTTGTCTTTTAATGGGAAATAATGTTGCATGATAAATGGGAAAATAACCCTGTAAAGATGCACAAACCAGCAGCTGGATATGCACAGCTAGGGATTTGGGGGCGAGGCCTCCTAGGAAGCTTGTATTTGAGCTGAACCTCAATGAATGAACAGTCCTTTTATAATCACAGCAGAGATGGGAGAGGGTTGTTTTTGTTTTGTTTTGTTTTTGTTTCTTGTTTTAATTGAGACAGGATCTCACTATGTAGTTCAGGCCTACCTTGAACTCACTATGGGCACAGATGGGCCTGAAACTCACAGCAATCCTCCTGCCTCAGCCTTCAAGTGCTGGGATTGCAAGTGTGTGTCACCATGTCCAGCAGGGAAGATATTTTAGGAATGAAAAAAATGGCGAGCAAAGGCTTTCAGTCCAGAAATCTCATGGCCAATTCAAGGAACTGATACATAGCTAACTCACGGTTTTCTATAGGTGACACGGAACCACTGGTTGTTTCAGAATAAATGTAACAAATACCAGATGGGAGAAACTTAAAGTTTTCCTACCCACTGTGAGAAAAGGTAGTGCAAAATGTTGGGGGCATTTATAAAGTCATGGAAATAGTCAAAAATGAGAATACTCACTTGATGGCTGTTTCAGATGCTAATACATTGCCTGCATTTGGGATAACCACCCAATCTCAACAGCACTGAATTTCTTCAACTTAAGGTTTGAAACATAAAAATAGTGAAGTTCTTTTCCCACCACTCCCCTTTAACATACAAACACGCAACTTCACTTTCCTCAAAGTATAACTGACAGTGTAAAGCCATTTGTAGTCTGAAATTTCTATCCGGATTACAATGTTTCTCTACTATTCAGTCAAAGAGCTGTCACCTGATGTTTTTTTTTTGGCACCGGGGATTGAACTCACAGCCTCGCACCTGCCAGACAGGTGCTTAAGCCACTGAGCCAAACTCCCGGCCCTGGCTTTTTTTTTTTTTTTTTTTTTTTTTTTTTTTTTTTTGCAGAACCGGGGATTGAACTCACAACCTCGGCCTGCCAGGGCAGGCGCTTAAGGCACTGAGCCAAACTCCCGGCCCTGGTTTTTTGAGGCAGGGTCGCACTATGTAGCTCAGGCCGGCCTTGCGCTCGCGTTGTAGCCCAAGCCGGCCCTCGAACAAACAACGCTCTACCTACCTCAGCCTCCCGAGTGCTGGGATTAAAGGTGTGTGCCACCACGCCCGGCTTTCTGTCACCTAATGTTAGTAGTACAATTAAACATGCCTTCTCTTCAGCATTCTGTAACTACCCACTTGGGAGGAGTGCACGAAGCTGATTGGGGCAGAGAGAAGAGCAGGCTGCTGGTCATAGCTGCATCCTTGACTTGCAAAGGAATTATGAAAACATCATTATGGTTCTTGAGTATTCTTATCAGCAAGACGAAAATCATTGACTTATCAGCTGGCACAGGAATTTTTCTTATTTGAAAGAGTGCATAGATGAATGCTTACAGGCATTAAAAATCAATGGGAGTATTCCCTCTGCGCACAACCAAGGTGTTACACTTCCTGTCTCTCAGAGATAACAACTGATGTTTGCAAGAATGAATCAAATGGCACAATTACAAATTTCCATCTGACAAGCATACTGACAATTTTTTCTGCCTGTCTTGAGTTATGCAAATCCATCTGATGACACTCAACACACAAGAGAACTGTCATATCAAGTATTTTTTGAAAAGGAATGAATATCAGTTGTTTAGGGTTGTGGCTTATTTGCCAATTATGTTATTATTGTTCCTGGTGTTGTTTTTCAAACATTCATATCTGATAACAGGGAATTTTTAATGCCAAAAGTAATTAAAGAAGCGGATGGAAACTTCATCTTGTTGCTTTGATATGGTGAAATATCTATTTTCATGTCACTACAGACTAGAAAGCCTTATTTTTTAAATTCTTCAGAAAACCACTTGTACATTATTATGGTGATTTTTAATGCCTGTAAGCATTCATCTATGCACTCTTTCATATATTCCATGACCTGGCGGTACCTGGTGTGTGTGAGACTCAGACTGCAGCATTCTGAACAACCCCTCCCTCAATATAGAAAAATGTTTTCAGAAACAATCATAAAATGGAAAAAAGATAATAAAGTGATTATAAAAGAAATATAGTTGAATATTTTCTTACATTGAACTTTATATATACAAATATGTAAGCTAACAAACATTTGAAAAATATTAGAATACAAAAAGGGAAATGCACAGCAATTTATTTAGTAATTTGAATGGTATGAGCTTTAACCTTTAGTTACAGCATGATACAATAGTTTATAAAAATAATTGTCCACAGGTTCATAAGTGAATTTTATCCAACTAACAAGTGAACCTTTATTAAAAATGAAATTCTGCAAATTACAATTTAGGTAACTATTAAATTGTAACACTAATGCAAAAATTTTTAAACTCACTCTGCGGTTTTAAAACAATTAGCTCCTCAACTACATTGAGGATAATAGTACTCAATATAATAACCATTGTTACTCTCCTACCATCTTGTTTTGAAATTTTGTATCATTGTTTTTATTGTTTTTTCTCTTTAAAATAGAAAATGAAAGTTAGCTCTTTAGAAAGAATGTATCTCAATAAGTATATTAGCCAAAAAAAACCTTTCATGTGTGAACTAAAGTTACCAAGCAAAAATATTATAATCCATAACCTGTTCTCTGTTCTATTGTTCTAAACATTAAAGACAAATAATATCTAACACAGCTTCATATAGTGACAGAAAGGAAATAGTTCCAATTGTGCTTCCTTATCTGTATAATCACTGTGGTGCTATTGTTGATTTAAAATGGACCTCTTGAATGTAGGAATACATAGTACTACATAGCCTAGGGATAAACTCCAGTGATTCTTAACATTATAAATTTATCTTCCAAATGAATAAAAGTAACTGAATTCATATGTATTCAGGTCTAATCCTGGAACCACGAATTTCTTTGAGTTAACATGTATATAGCATGCAATTTTTAAATAATATGTAATAAAAATATGTTAACATGAAGCTTACATACATATTATTAAAACTCAACAACATTAATCATTTAAAGCCTAGATCAAAAATATTTGGGGAAGGGATATTTTGGGGCCTAGATAAAAAATATTTGGGGTATTTTATCACAGACATCTTTCATAGTGGCTAGTACATGGTAACAATTAAAAGTAGACAGTACAGACAATAAATATATCCCCTTATTGTCCACACCCAGGTATGTGGACATCGTGCTGTCCATGACAATTTAGGAATATGATAACTTCTAGTGCAAAGAGGAGGCAGAAAATTTCTTGTAACATTCTTCACTTTTGTAAGTAGATGTTTACTTCATTATCTCAGACATGATATAGTCTCTGAGAGTTTTCAGATTCTCAAGAGAAAGCCCTTCTGGCTAAGTCCATCAAGAAATGCTTCATGGAGGATGAGTCTCTCCCTAACTCCAGCCCTAACTCCAGGCAAGCTGGGTTCTCTTCCTATTACTACGTTAATAGCACACCTACTCCCTAAAAAATCCCCCACACTATTCACTGTGTCATGCATCACTCCATTACAAACACCTGTGGGTTAGGCATTTGTGTTCTGTCTAGCCTACCACTTCCTTGATCGAGTGATATTTGTCTCTGCAGCTTTATGGAAGCATGAAGGTGCCAGGTATGGTGGAAATCCGCTGTGAGTTCGAGTTAAGCCTGGACTACATAGGGAGTTTGAAGCCAGTTTGAATTATGTAGCAAAACTCTTGACTCAAAAAAACAAACAAAAAAGAAACCCAAAAAGTATGAAGGTGAGAAGGCATTACTTGTCCTGAGGCTGAAAAGAAAGGTTCATGAAGGAAAGAACACCTCCTTCACATCTCTGTTTCTATGTGTTAAAGGCCCCTGTGCAGACACAGATAAGCCCTTGGAGAGGTCATCTACTAGGCATTGAGGTGAGGAACACGTGTGTATGACAGTACTCTGCAGTGGTTAAGTCATAACCACTGAAGAAAAACAAGCCTTTGCAAGTATTCAGTGTGGAAAGGCCTGATTTCTGCACACCCTGGGCTGATATCCAAAATATTTAACATATGGCATTCCGTAGTAATACAGCTACCAGAGTAGTCAGAAAGGAATGCCAGCCACAAACAGCTGCATAGCCCAGGTGCTGCTTCCAATGGAGCAGCAAGTGCAGTCATGTGTGTCAAATGCACTGGTAGCTAAAGGTGGCAGATGATTTGGGAAACTATGTAGCTTAAAAAAATACCATTATAAACTGGGCGTGGTGGCGCATGCCTTTAATCCCAGCACTCGGGAGGCTGAGGTAGGAGGAGCGCTGTGAGTGCGAGGCCGGCTTGGGCTACAACGCGAGCGCAAGGCTGGCCTGAGCTACATAGTGCGACCCTGCCTCAAAAAACCAGGGCTGGGAGTTTGGCTCAGTGACTTAAGCGCCTGTCTGACAGGTACAAAGTTGTGAGTTCAATCCCCGGTGCCGCAAAAAAACAAAAACAAACAAACAAACAAACAAAACCATTATAATTCTAATTCTTTTGTGAGATACCATTTTTTTTTAATTTTAAAGACTCTATGCCTTGATTATGACTATCAGTGTAAGAAGTATCCCTAATGAGTTTCACTATATCTCCATGGGAATATTCTTACAAATATATGGAAAGTGTATAGTGAAAGAAATAAATGACAATGATGAACGCACATTGCCTTAATCTGAGCTGACAGTGTTAGAGATGGACATGAAATATAGACAATTCTTTTGAAAACTAAAGTGATAACTAAAGGTATAATGATAATTTTCAGTGACGTCAGCCAAGATTTTAGCTTCTATCAGAGGATATCATCAATTAAAAACTACTTCAGATACGTGCTAGAGAGGTTATCCAAAGAGAGATGCTTTCACAATCTTAAGGAAAAAGGCCTCCAGACAATGTTGGTGGTATGTTTTGCTTACTTCAGATGGCTGAGGCAATGGAGGGAAGGGAAATAACTTCTTCCCTAGTGGAGTTTAGTCATCCCATGACTAAGTAGTGGCTTGAGCAGAGTCAAGGCAAATCTGTGCACAGCAATGTCAGTCTTGTAACCACACATCAAAAATCCAGGGAGCATATCAAATCAGACACTGTGGGAGAACCACACAGGCAGCGACAGAAAGCCCAATGGTTTCCCATCATAAGCCAGCTGACATACATTCGCAGGATCAGAAACGTGCTGCCATGAGGTTAGAATAAGAGATTTCCCCCACTTCAGAAACCGCTACACTGATGTTAAATAGCACTGATTAAATGTTTTAGTTTACCTCTGTGGGCAATGAACCCACTCCCTAAGACAGATGTTCCCGTAAGTTTTAGAAATACTTGAATAAGTACGATGCACACATATGTATGTTAAAAATCAGAACTCCTATTGTAAAAAGTAACCATCAGTACTTTAAAGATAACCTTGTAGGATACAAAGGGATACAAAGAAAACAGCCTGCTGTGAAATCATAGTATATTCAATACAAGTACTAGGCAGCACATAATGTAATACAGATCACAGACATAGAATGACATATAATAGTAGATACTGTGGATCGCTCTCTGAGGGCTAATTTCCTTAAGTATTGTCTTTAGGCATCTCCTCCCTTTCTAAACACATGCAAATATGTGCACAAGCATATATGCGCACTCGTGCTCACACACACACACTCACATGACGAGAAGTTCCCTTAGTAAAAATGGAACTAGAAAGAATTAACTTCCCACAAGAAAGCAACAGTATGAATCTACCTTTATTCCCATTACTTAAAAAACAAAGACCATAAAACAAGAAAGTTGAGAGAATTTTCACAATCATCTATTATTATTTTCTTTTGGAAAGCCCCCTTCTAATAATATACCTTCTTATAATCATATGTGAAATATTTCTTTGCTCATTTTTACATGTTATTTGTTTAGCATGCTTTGAAGTAGTTCCAGGGCTACAAGGTTTCACAGGTTTTTTTTTGTTTGTTTGTTTGTTTGTTTGTTTTTTTGTGGCACCGGGGATTGAACTCACAGCCTCACGCCTGCCAGACAGGCGCTTAAGCCACTGACCCAAACCCCCAGCCCTAGGTTTCATAATGTAATATGACTATTTGAAGACAATGTCTTTAATCCAGTTGCATACAACAATCAAAGACTTTTAATATATCTCTCTTGGTTTTATCTAGCTTTGGATAATTGTGAAATTGTTTTGTCTAAGAGCAGTCATTTTAGTATTTGCTATAATATTTTCTAATGCTAGCTAAGTTTACGCAGTGCTGATGCCTCTTCCTCCCTGTGAAGTATTTAATAGAACAAGTAGAAGTCACACAAGTCATCAGGTCAAGTAGCAGATGGGTAGTTTAAGTCAAGTTTGGCAGAGCAGCTCCAGAATCTCTGCTGCACTTTTACAGACACTTGCCCACAAATGCACTATACTCTTCCTCACAAATCAGTGTGTTACAGACCCTACTGGATCCATCATGACAAGAGGGAAATATGGGTATGAGCAATATTTTTCAAATTCATATTAGGCGTCACAAACACATAGATCTTCTTTGACTTATGTTTATTTCCCCATAAGCTTATTTTATGGTAAGTCAAAAAAGCATTTCATATATCTAACCTACCATGCATCATACCTTAGCTTAACCTACCTTTAGATATATTTAGAACACTTCATATTTGCCTACATTAAGCCTATTTTTGTAGATGCTAGGCAACTGCTCCACCACTGAGCTACACTCCCAGCCTCATCAAGCCTATTTTTAATACAGTGTTGAATATCTCATGTAATTTGTTAGGCACTTGTTTCTTTTAAAGGCCCTCTCATAATCTAGCACACTGTGCAGTATTGGTTATTTACTCATGATCACATGGCTGACTGGGGCCACTGCCCAACACTGCAAGAGACTATCATACTGTAGTGGATTGATAACTGGTGGTCAACTTGTAATACCAGCTGAACTGGATCAGCATGGTGCTGAGTGTGGATGGCCCACCTGAGGACTGTTGCCAAGATAAAAAGGAGACCTGCAGAGGAAGAGTTGAGGGTGTTACTGTTTGGTGCTGTTGGTTCTCCTGTTGCCATGAGTTCTCCTGGAGGAGTTTGTCAAGCTTCCTCCCTGATAACTTGGCTGTTCTCATTGTTGGAGGAGCTCAGGACCTCATCATTATTGAGAATGACCATGGTACTTTTCAGGGGAACTCTGGTCCTTATCTTGGGTGTCACTTCCTGGCTCCAGTGCAGAACCTTCAGTCTACTGGCACAGATCGTTCATTCTGCTGGCACAGACTTTCTAGCTTCCACCACTGACCTTGGAACCTTCAGCACAGATCCATGAAATAGACTTGCATGAGTCATTGCTGTGGACTCTACATCTTCAGCTGGACTTATGCAGGACATTGCTGTGGGACTCAGGCCCTCAGCTGGATTTCTTGTATCTTAGTTTGTAGACAGATCTCCTGCACTTCTTGTATTTAACTATTGTGACTGTTATGAAATAATGCTATAAATTATGTTTCCTGTATTGTCTTGTTCTCCTTGCAACCCTGACTAAAATTGATACCTAATATTGCTAGCCCCAGAAGATATTAGAATTCAAAACTTGAAGTATAGTTTCTACTGAATTCATATCACTTTTACAACATCATAAAATTAAAAAAATTATAAACTGAACCATCGAATGTCAGGGATTATACATTTTTATAAGGCAGTTACTAGTTGCTATTATTATCTTTATTTTTAAGTTGAAGAAAGTGAATATTAGAATGGATCCTTCCACAAGGTCACCAAGGTTGAGAAAGAAGTCAGGAGCAGCATAAGAACCCATGTTTGGTCTTGACTCCAAAGCATAAATTCTTTTCCAGTAAGGTCGTTATAAATAAAAATGCATTTGAAAAAATTTTAGTACTATGCTTAGCTTATACTGAATAATAATGGTCAGCAATATTTTTTGATAGGATTAATTTAGGGAAGCAGCACAGCACTGAGTGAATATTTAATGCCACAAAGTCTATGAATGGTACAGAGAAGATGAAAACCCAAAGATCTTACCCATGTGTCTCTGCTCTGAAAAGTTATTCTCACTTGCCTTCATTAGGATCAACAGTGGTGTATGAAGGCTGGTATATACATTGGGCAAATGTAGCACGTCTCATATAAAGATGTTCTTCTTTTACACAAAAGGAAATCTTATAAAATTATACCGCCAGCAAGGCTTGACTTGGTCAAAACTAGGAAGCAAAAAATTTTGATTTTGCTTGTATTCCCAAGCTTGCTTTCTATACTTCTTTACATCTACAAACAATAAATATCACTTCATGGTCTACTCTATTGGTCACTGTCTTTGCCTCCCCACTGTGAAAGTATTCACATATCTCAGACACTGCAGTATCCACCTGCAGACTCTACTTCATTGAGCCCTGTTCACTGTATACAACAAGGGCGGTTTTCCAGTGGCGTGTTCATTGACCAGTGTGTGATGATCCCCAGTGAGCAGTCAAAGGTTCTGGGCAATTTAACAAATCTTAAAGAACAATGTAGAGAATATGTTGATTGCCTGATCCAAGTGTATACCATCTTCAGTGATGCTAGTCCTTCACTTTGATCATAGTGCTTTCAGGAAGGCCAACCTTAAAAGCTAGCATCAATGAAAGCCTCTGACCTTTTATCAGAAACCAACAAGAGTTTTTCTAACCATTACTATCAGTAGAAGAATGTTTACTTGTGATGCTCAAAGTGAGTAGATTAAATGTTACGAACGGAAAGGCACAGGGAAAGTTCACCTCCACTTCCTTCATAGATACATTTTCACATCTCTAATACACTTGGCCACAGAGATTCACTGAGATTGACTGGCATTTTCAAAGAAATACTTAGCCATACCTATGTGGATAAAAACTGCCAATTATTCCCCAATACTCATTCTCCTCTTCTTATGTTATAGAGGAAGACGAAAGGAAGCCGTGACCACCCAGCTAAAACCTGAATGCTCCGGCCTCCTCTGCAGCCATCTTGTGCTCATAAGAACACAGCTGACAGGGAGGAGGGAAAGAGGGGTCAGAAAATTCTGCTGGCTGAACCTGATGCTGTCCTCCACTGGCCCAGGTGGCCTCTCAGACATTTCCCTGCACTTTATTTCAAATGAATGTCAGATGGCACATGTTCCGATTCTGACCCTAGCTGAAACAACACCTCTCCATGCATACACACAGACACATAAACCAGTTCTTCCATACAGATAAACATGTAAATCACAAGCATAAGCATATACTGGAAAGGTACACAGGATTGAATTAATCTCAAGACAAAAAAAATTGAGACTATTAGAAAATTACATATAATTCATTGATACAATGTAAACCACATTGTTTAACTCTCAAATGACGTTAGAAATTACCTACCTAGATATTACCATGCCTTGGTGACGGGTGGTGGTAGCAGGTAATAATACTCAGAGTTATTTATAAAAGTCTTGTCAACATCAAATGAAAGATCATTTCTCAATACTATTTTTTTTTTTTTCAGGACTGGGGATTTAACCCAAGGCCTTCCTACTGAGCTACATCCCCGGCTCCTCTTTTGTCTTTTATTTTGAGACAGGGTCTCACTAAGTTACTAAGTTGCCCAGACCAAGCTCAAACTTACAATCCTCCTGCCTCAACCTCCCAGGGTGTTGGGATCATAGATGTGTGCACCTCACCCAGCACCAATGCCATTTTAAGGGTTCTATTAAGCTAATTCATTGAGTACTAAAAGAAAAGACATTGTTATATCAACTACACCATGTTTACAGTGTACCAGGCACTGTTCTAAATGTTTTGCAGTATTAATTCACTTAATGTCCATAAGAACTCTCTAAAGTCAACATAATTGTCGCAAGTTTTAGGTGAAGAATTGAGCACCAGACAGCTTATAGTTACAGAACCAGTAAGGGACAGACATAAGGTACCAATCCAGGCAGTTGCCTCTAGAGATTCCATCTTGCTTCTCCAAGAAATTACACAAAAAGTTAATTTCATTTTTTGTACCTACTTACAAATGAACATTTTCTTCCAACAATTCTGAACTCTATTAGTAAAGGTAAAACTCACAAATAATGGAAATTAAGTCAGAAAGTCCCAGGGAGGCAAGATAATAGCTTTTGACTTTAACCTTACAATACAGGAAATTTTTATGAGAGAATGAAGGAAGCAAAAATAGATTTAAGAGCTCTTCAGTGCTAGGGAGTTAATTCAAGACTGTAAATAGCACAAGAGATAATCAGTTCATGCCTTCATCCAGGAAATCCTGAAGTTGCAGAATGTACTCTCAGACATTTGCATAAATGGCAGACATGGGTGTGATACCAGCACACCAGTATTTAGCATTTGGTAGAAGGCACACTCTGTCCCTAATCTTTCATGTACATGTCTCAACAGGAACAAATAAATAGACCCATAAAAGTGAGCCTGATAAACACATCGTATTTTGAAACCTGATCTCCAAGGAATAATAGACAAGACACAGAGCTCAATCTGCCCAAGATTGTCTGCTCTGGCCCAACGTGATAACCAGTTTGTGGCAAAACAGCGTAATCTCCATATGATGTAGAGTATGGCCTTTAAAAGTGGATCCATGCATCATGCAGAACCATCGTAATAACTTAAAAAAAATGGACACGAGCAAATGGAGGCATGGTCCTAAGTTCTGTGTTCTCAAATGAGCCAGGGTATAAGTGTTCTTCTCTTATTGGACTAGGTTAGGATTATTTTTTATCGCACTAATCTGTGATCAATCAAAGATTTCCTACTCTTTTTATTCCAGATCATATATACTGCCAACCAGTATCTGGTATTAACTGCAGCTTCCCTTTCTGCCTGGATCTGGAATCCAAGTGGTCCAGGGCCTCAGAGAAGGGTCCATCTCCACCTGCAGGCTATGACTTCAGTCTACAAGGAGAAGGTTTTGATATTCTTATTACTTTCATCAGGACAGAAGTCATGTGCCAGACATTTCTTTCTCTCTCTCTCCCTCCCTCTCTCTCTCTCTCTCCCTCTCCAAAAAGCAACCAGTCTCCAACAAGAAATTTGTAGACAACATTACAATTTTCCCCCACCTTGTTACAGATACAGCCTTACTCTTGATGGAGGAAAAAGCATGAAGCTCTCATACTGCTTTGAAGTAGGAGGAAAATATTCTAAAATTGTCTTTAAACAGTTTGAAAAAGTACCACTGTAAAGAATTAAGTAATTAATGTAAGTTACAGGAAATCCCCAAGACACAATGCTATAATTAATTTGGTTTTGGGAATGGAGCCATCAGGTCTGTCTGGAAAGACAAATTTCACCAAATGTTCATAGGCTTAATTTGTTTAATTTGTTAGCTGGTTTTTTGTGTGTTTGCTTTTTGCAGTGCTGGGGGTCAAACTCAAGCAACATATATTCTGTCAATTACTCTCTCTTTCTAAGCTATATCCGCAGCCCTCATTTAATGTTCTCAATCTGTCTCAATCTATATTTTTAGTTTGGGATGAGTAATGCTACAGTCATTATAACAACTGCCATAAAAGATACTCAGTCAATATTCAGTCCAAGTCTCTCCCCCTCATTTTCCAAATACTTTGATTCATTATATTTTGGTCTAAATATATTATACAATATATTTTACTTACTTATTTTAACTTTAAAAACTCAAGTCTTAGAGAAATATTAGTCACAAGGTACAAACTTCGTGTTAGGAGAAATAAGTTTCAGTGATCTATTATTACATCATATGGTGATTATAGTTAATGTATTTATTTGAAAATGTTGAGAATAGATTTGAAATGTTCTCACCATAAAGAAGTGACATGTGAGGTGATAGACTGTTTAATTCACATGGTTTAATCATTCTACCATGTTATGCATACATTATAATATCACATTATACTCATAAGCATACATAAATATTTGTAAAATAAAAATAAGATGAAATAAAGTTTAAAAACTGAATTATCCTACATGCTAATGTTAATCCTTACTTCTCACTTGGTTAAAACACTATCTGCAAAAATATCTTTAACATTTACCTAGCTTTTATCATGTGCACTTACAGTGCTCAGCACTTTACCCACATTATTGCATTTATGGTCATCACCATACGCTTATAACTTATGTAAAATTATTAATTCTATTTTACAAATGAGGGAAGTAAAGATAACAGATGATAATAAACTTAACCAAGATCACACAGTAAATGGTAGAGCCAGTGAATGAACTCAATTCTAATACCCATATCTATTTTTGCAAGCACTAGGTTACAGCACATTGAGAGGTAAAATGGAAGCTGCACCACATTCCAATTGTGGTATAGCACTGACATTATTCTCCTTCATTTCACAGTAGATAGTCTATAGTAGCTCTTCTAAATTAGTATACTTTCTGTTTAACAATATGACTACAGTTGTAACTATGTGACAGTGTTATTTGATGAAAGGTGAAAAATTCAGACAACCATCTAAGCACCTAGAGATTTAATAGTAAACACATATAAATGTAAAAATGTTTGGATGAATCAAGAGATTTTATTTTGTACCTGGTTGTGTGAGATCCTGGAATCACAGATTCAAATTCCGAACTATACCATTCTAGAATTAAAGATGATGTTCTATAAGACCTCAGTGTTCATATTTTCTAATTTAAAGGAGAAACCCATAAATGTGTGCTTGTGGGTGATAATAAGAGAGTATGTTTAAAACTAGAACTACTAAGGAATCAGAAACTTCTATTTACCATCCATTGACCTTTTCCCTTTACAATGTATGAGATGTGATTGAAAAATATATGGAGTGTTTAAATTTTAAAAATTTATTACGGCAAAAGACACATTGCCATTAAACCCCCTCAAAATACCTCCTCTCATTTCAAACACAGGTATCGTGACATTCTTCTAACTTTCTGAAGCGGTTCTGGAAGTTCTCTTTTATGAAGGTCTTTAGTTATGCTGACATGGCTGCCTTGATTTCTTGAACATCCTGAATTATTCAAAACCTTCACTTTTCAAGATCATTTTGATTTTAGAAAGCACCAGCAGCCCCACAGGACCCAACCCTGGGAATAAGGTGAATGAGGACTCAGTGAATGCTTTCATGAGCCTGCCTTTCTGCAGGATGGCACTCGGCATCAGCTGAACACACCTTGTAAAATACTCACAGGAGAGGACTTATAGAAAGAGTCAAGAATGATGGAAAGGTGTATCTGAAGTCAGGGCGATTAACAGCATTATG
>RJWM01027726.1:0-26422 GCA_004363535.1 Dasyprocta punctata | reverse complement strand
ATGAGGTAGACTTTGATCGGATGTGATGAGAAAGGTATTTCATCTCTACAGTCTTCCACGCCAAAAAACAGGTGCTGGTGAAGTCCTCCTCAAAACTGTCAAAGTTCCAAACACAAGGAAAACCTGAGAATCAGTAAAAGCCAAGAAGAGCCAAGATGACTAAATGCAATACAGTTTCCTGGGCTGGGTTCTGTCACAGGAAGAACTTTAGGGAAAAACTAGAGCATCTGCAAAGATTAGGGAGTTTAGTTAATAAATACACACCAAGGTTGGGCTCCTTATATATTACTGATTTAGTAAAGTACTACACCATAATAATGTAAGATGCTAGCAATGGGACACTTGGGTACAAGCTACATGGGAATTCTCTGGACTATCTACACACTTTTTCTGTAAATCTGAAAGTGTTCTAAAATTAAAGTTCAATCCAAATTTTGTCGAGCATGCATCCTATGGAGAAAATATTGAAATACACATATTAATAAAAATATGTGAAGAGAGATTTATGAGCAAGGGTAAATCTTGTGGTTTGGGGGCTTTAATAAAACATATGTAGAGAGGTTTATGAATGAGGGGAAAAGATATGTTTTTGTGCTTACTTGCTTTCAAAAATAAAATAGTAATATATAAAGTCAGTTCTTCCAATGGAATATTATGCTTTTTATTATTTGCATAAATACTGGTTTTAACATGTTTTAAATAAAAGGTAATAATTTTGCCTTTAACTAGAAAATTTTACTAGCTTATATTTAGGCTCTAGAAACATAGAAGAAACGCCTCAAGAAATAGAGAAGATGCAAATTTAACTCAAAATAAACTTTAATTTATTAACTCAAAAGTTAAAGACTGTAACAAATGAAAACATTGATATAAATTTCCCTTGAATCATTTGATAAAAATAAATATTAAAACGTACAGTTAAATTTTAGAGCTCCAGAAAAAAAAAAGGCACTGGGTCCTGAGGGTATTGCAGGCTCTCTGCTGATGGATTTGGCATCTTCTTGTGAAAAAATTCTCCTTGATAAACAGAAGTAAAAACTCCACCCTAATTAGCAAAGCTTTATGTTACAGTGTAGGGAAAGGAAAAGGAAACCTCAGTGAGGAGCAAATGTCCCCACACGTTCTTTGTGACCAAATATAGTTTTCTTACATAAGTATTTCTGCTTGTCTCTGAAATGCAATTAAAATCTATAGTTGTTTTAATAAAAATATTTCCTTTCTAACATCATTTAAATAGGGCCATGTTTTGCATGGCTCCCAGTCGTACTGAAAACAATATTAGTCCAGGTGAATTTCTGCTATTAAGAATGCAAGCTGACATAATGGAACTACTTTCATTTTATTTTTTAAAAATAAGGCAAATGGACAGCTTCAGAGAAGAAATCAAACACTCATTAAATCATCATCAGGAGCCCAGAACATAGAATTCTCTCTTGGGGCAGGACCTGCACTGTGCTCTGCGTCCTCTGCCTGCCAGCCTCTGGGTGACTGCAGCATTCCAGAAGAGCGGCCCCCAGAGCAGACCCTGGGGTCCACACAGGCGGGTACTGTGAGCCCACCCACTGCGATTTGCTGGGGTCATGGTGAGTTCTGCACCGGGCATCAGGCTGAAAACTCCGGGGAGCTGACGTGCCAGCAGAAAGCTTCTTCTTTGTCCCTCTTTCTCTCGCAGGTGCTCTGATTCAACGGCTGTGACAATTTCAGAAGGGTGTGTTCTCGCACCACAGAGCCAGAGATTCTCAGCCTTTCCAAGAACCAGCTTCCAATGCTTCAACTCTTACCTTGCTTCTTGACGTACATGAATGAGACTTGGCAAAGCGATCCTTGACCATGTTCTATCACTGACACCACTGTGGCTAGCACTCTTGTCAGACAAAAGGAGAAACTGTACGCTCGCAGTGTCAGTTAGTAACGCGGAGGATAACTGCAATGGGACAGGACTGGGCTTCTGCCGCCTCGTTTCCTCTTTTCATCCGGGCAGAGGGCTGTGGACACAGGTGAGACAGTCTCCAGAGACGATGCGCAGTTTCTAAAGAGAGTTGGACCGCTGTCTGACAGTGGTGTGGACACCAGCCACCTCTGTCTAGCAAGATGTGTGTGAGGGGACAGCTGCTCCATAGCCAACCTGCAGCATGGCTGGGCTCAGGCGACCCTCAGCAGCCACAAGAAAGTAGGTTCTGCCAGTGGGCTGTGTCTTAGCCCTCTCTCTCTCTCTGTCTCTGTCTCTCTGTCTCTGTCTCTCTCTCTGTCTCTGTCTCTCTCTGCCTCTGTCTCTGTCTCTCTCTCTCTCTGTCTCTCTCTTTCTGCTTCTCTTTGCTGAGAAAGAAAAATGCTCAGCATCCAAAGTTAAAGGGGGAAACGTTCATTTAGCTCACAGTCTGTAGCAGTTTCAGCCCATAATCAGCTGGCTCTAAGGCAGAATGGCCCATCAGACAGGCATTGCAGAGGAGAAACAGTCACGGTGGGCAGAAGGTAGCAAAGCAACAAGGGAAACCGCAGGTCCTTCTGTCCCTTATGTCTTATCCAGGCTGCCCATGCTTCGGGCTCTCGATACTGGTGCCCTTGGTCCCAGCGTTGCACCGTGAATCAATCAACACTCTAGATCCAGCCACCTACGGTGTCAGGAGGCTTTGGAGGGGCATCAAGTACAAGCTGTACCAGGCTGATACCTAACTAATAGTCACTCTCCTGGCCCCAAGTCCATCTCCTTCTGCCTGCAGTAGATGGCGTCACCTCGTAACTATCAGCTGAGCGGGTGCCACGGCCAGAAAGGCTGGCAGCGTAAAGACCAAGGAAAAAGCCTTCCGCCGTGGGACTCAGTCATGATCCGGAAAGGACACGTGGGGCGGAGGCATGTTTGGACAGGAGGACAGTCAGGTGACGGCGGCGAGGGTCACCGGACACACCTTGGGCTCCTGGGGGCTGCTGGCTGTCCTTCAGTTTCGCAGCCTGTTGGACCTTCACTGTTGTTTTGTCCACACACCTCACGTTGACACCCTTGGAAGAGCAGACTCTTCCTCCAGCTACTCAGCCTGCTCCTGCCATAAGCAAAGCCTCCTCCACACCACTTGCTCTGGCACCCACACCGAGCGGAGAGGCCACTCACACAAGGGCAACGTCTGTGCCTGCGGAGACTCCAGAGCAAAGATCCAGCAGGAAGCATGAACAGGAGTCATTCTCCTGGAGCTCACAGATATGGTGCCTGCAAGTTCAAATCCACAGGCTGGGACCCAGGCTGAGAACTCAGGAGAGCTGATGTTCTGGGAGAATCCTTCTTTTCTTTGACTCTAAATATGCAGTTGATCAGAGGAGGTCCACCCACATTGAAAGGGTCTGTCCTTTAAAGACATATGAATATGCAAGTCAATCACATCTACAGAACATTTTCACAGCAACCCCTGGATTCTTGTTCAACTGAACAACTGGGGGCCGAAGTCTAAACAAATTGCCCTGTAGATTTTCTCATGCCAGCATGACAGAGGGAACGGAGCTACAGTGCTACCTATGGACATGGAGAGGGAGAAGGATGACATGGCTGTGGGGAGCAGAGAGGTGTGGGCTAACCAGAAAACTTCCTGAAGTCACTTGCTCTCCCGCGTGCAAGGATCCCCGTGCTGAGTGTGGAGCTCGGGCCCAGAAGAAGGCTGGACCACAGCGACCTCACATTCACCAGCTGAAGAGCAAGCTAGACCGGTGCCAAGTGAAATCTCAGGCCACCCCTGCAGCACCAGGCCCGGCTGCCAAGCCCGGCCCTGAGGAGGACCCTGCTCTATTGCACCTCCAGCTCTGTTTGCTCAAAGGGGCCTGGGGCTTGGATGGAAGCCAAGGAAAGTAATCATTTTCATGAAGAAGAGAAATCAATCTTGAATGTCAGCTCCTGTGAAGATTTGTTTAAGATATTTTAACCTAAATTGGCTCATCTCACACTCTGTCTATATGCGCACAATGAATGGACTTCGAGTGAGTCAATCTCTTCATTTCAACCCCTTACCCGTGGAGCTGGGTGGCTGCAGCAATCCATTTGGCCCACAATCAGTATTGATTAGGAAGTTGCTGAGAAGAAGGGCTGGCTAGTCATGGATCAGCTCGAGGGGCCCAGGGACACTTGCAGCTTCTATCCTAAGGGGCAATAAACAGTTTTTCTACCGCCCTATGCCAGGAGACTGAAAGCAAACAAAAGCCACGCTGCCTGAGCAGGAAGCCACCACCCCAGAGAAAAGTCCACGAGGGCTGGCTTGCTCCCCACCAAGGCACAAATCCTATGTCTCTGTCACTGCTGTGGTCACCCAGACTACACCACCATACAACAGCCAGTATGAGTTGAGCACAAATTTCAACTCATATCACCGGGACATCCTCTTTTCCAGTTGTCAGTTCACAGGATAAAGGCAACTCTGTCCGGAAGCATCGTCCTTCTCAGTGTCACAGTGGCAGGCCATCAGCTGGCCAGCTTCCTGGCCACGAGCTTAGCCAGGTGCTGTCTTCTGTGGATCCTTGTAAGAAAGAGCTGCTTGCTATTTACCGACGTGTCTCAAAGACGTGAGAGCTCATGAGTGGGCACTCAGCCATCTAGCAGGAGGCCTCACCTGCAGGACTTGGAGTGCAGATGGGCAGCAAGGCCGGGGCGCTGGCCCGTCAGGAGTGGATGGTGGTCACGAACCACGAGTTCCCGTGCTCCAGCACGAATGGAGAGCGCCGACCCCAGGCCTGTTGCCAGGCACCTTCACCTGGACTTGAATTTCTTCCCTAAGTGGAAGCACACGGGGTTAGTGGTGCACACCTGCTCGACACCTGATGGTCATTTCATCAGAACAATGGAACGTGAATGGTGACAGGAGACAGAAATCACCCTTCATCAGATAAATAAACAGGTGTGAGCCAGTTAGCAACCTACCTGAACTCCAGAAGCTGGCAGGGGACAGTGCAAAAACGGGCCAGTTGCCGTTCCATGTACGTCTTTCCCCCACTCACTGAGGCCTCCCCCCACCGGTGCTGAGCCAGCACAGAACCCATGGCTTTCACCGACAAAACAGCCAACCTGGCGGGGAAAGAAACCCCAACATGGCAGCATCAGCCCTTGTCCAGGGCTTAGTCGCCGAGCACCGCGTGTGAGGTCTAGATCCTCGCAAAGCCCTGTGAAGGAGTCGGTGTTGGTTTCCTGGTTTCAGAAGGCACAGAATTTGCCCACGGCCACTGTGGCTGTGAGTGCTGAAGTCCAGAGCCCTCCGTCCTGCCCTGGGAGCTCGGGCTCCTGCATGGCCACAGGCACCCAAGGCCCTCGCCCTCCTATGGGACTCCGCAAGTTCAAAGCCAGCTTCGCTGACGACTCCACCCTGGCTGCACTGGGACACCTCAAAGTGGATTCAGCGAAACCATCTCTTCATCTCAAGGTCATGCAGTCCACGGGCAGCACAAGGCCGCACGTCCAGCCACAAACCTCGTCTGGCCTCCCTCGCCGCACCGTCACTTACTTGCATGAGCGCCCACTCGCACCCACCACGGGGTCGCACCACGGGCTGGGGCCACCTTCTCCCCAGTTCCGCTTTCCTCACCTCTGCGCTCTGCCTTTCCTTCTGGCCCGGGCTCGTGTCTCAGAGTCAGGGCTGACGTGGCGCCTCCTTTGCTCTCCCTCAGTGTCCCCTCTCTAGGACGGAGACTGCACTGTGATCGGTAACAAGGAGCATTGTTAAACACTGTAACTGTGGGAAAAGCTGTCTCTGAAAATCGCCCTGGCTTCCAGTAAGCCGCTAACCATTTCATGCACCAGCTACAAAGTCTACGCGGGGTCCTTATATCACTGCACTTTGGGGGGGAAATCTGAGCCGTGATTTTTAAATTCTAAAACGTCCATTCTGAAGCACTGTTCCATTGCCTTATCCTGCCTTACAATTTTTCCTAAAGAATTACATGGTTTCTTACTCCATTCTATGAATCTTCAAAATTTCCTTATATTATCACAAGTTTCCCTGTGTTAACATCATCAGAGCTGTGTTAATTTATGTTAATTCTTGATAATTTTTGGCGTTGCCTGCTCATCCCCTTCTGATTCATCTTCCTTATTTTTCAGCAAGCGTCTTGTGACCTTATATTCATCCAAATTGTGCAATGTACTTTGAAAATTCTGTTTATTGAGAAAACTAGAGAACATTCAGAGCTTTTTTAATAGAAGTATTTAAATAAGTTGAGCAACACTTACACGATGAAAATTATATTCATCTGGTTAAAAAAAATCACTGTCCTAAAATCCAGACTATGTGGGGAATTTTGCAGGAGGCTGCTACTCTGGACTAACTGTACCCCAGCTACCCTTCAGTATGTTCCTGAAGATTTGCCAACAACTCAGACACTCCCACTTATTTCTGCAGGGCTGGGTCACATGACCTGACGGGGTGAGGGACTCTGGGAAACACAGGAAGGAAGCTCTCCTGCCTTTAGGATGCAGCTTACTTCTGGGGGCAGAAGTGTCATTAATGAAAACAGGTCTGAAACCCTGAGTGCTGCCTCTGTGGGCGCGGGCCAGGGGACACGCTGTGTTCGCTGAGGCTGAGAAGCGCCTCACACTTGCGTGGCCGGCGCGCCTCCTGTCCTCTCCACCCCGCAGTACCTAGCAAAAAGGCAGCCGCTCTAGAGTGTCCAAGCCTGGGGGGCACAAGGGATGGAAGACGGGCTTCCAGGCCTTGGGTGTCGCCACACATGTGGCTCCCCCTGCACGAGGTTTGCGTACGGCACCCCAAGATCCCACAGCGGGGATCACCTGCTGCCTCCATGAGAACCGCAGTGAAATTGTGACTTACAGCTCTCCACCATTTCCAGTTCCTGGATTGCAGGCTACCGTTTACCTGTTACTGAGGGAAACCTCAGTAAATCCTCTAACTTCACTTGCTCTTAGTTGACTTAAACATGACTAACTTTGGAGATTACATGTCTGTGTGATACATTATCAGCTTCCCACTTACTTGGCTGCAGATGTGTGGGTTACGAGAGCAGATACCTAGGTTACTTCTCAGGAACCTAGAGACTGCTTTCCATAAAAACACCGGCCTTTCACTACAGCCTGTGGAACACGATGGGGGGCATAATGGGATAAACATGTTTGGCGCCTCTGTCTTTATATTCTCTGTCTCCATTGCTGCTTTGACCCCAACTTTATACATGGACATATCAATCATCTGTTGGAACTGTTTTTTTTTTTTTTATTTTAGAAAGCAAGGCAGAAAAAAAGGTAGAAATAATACAGAATTTTGAAAAAAAGAAATCAACACTAGTTAATATATTGCATATTGTTATCTTAGAAGTAGTTGTTCAATTACAAGATCTAGGCATAAAAAATGATCAGACAATGACAGCACAAACTATTCTTTTTGATGAACTAACAGAGAATTAGTAGTATAGTTATCTATCTTGCACACTTACACATACATACAGTTGTATGTGTATACCTACATACCTACAATCTTTTCCTTTCTTCCGTTTCTCCTTTCCCCTATTCCAGTTGTTCTTTAATTTTGAACACTTTCTTTTCCTTTCATTATTATAGTATCTGTTGTACATTTTGGTTCTTATTGCTCTTTAAGTTTTTTAGTATTATTATTTATTTTTTACACTAGGGAGGTGATACAATATTTACAAATGTGAGTCTGATTTATTTCACTTATGAGTACGGTCTCAAGTTGCCTCCTTTTATCTATAAAAGCCTCAAGATCATCCTTTTCATAGCTGAGTAATATTCCATTATATAAAAATACTACATCTTTTTCATCCATTCTGTGGTTGATGGGCATTTTGGTTGTTTCCAAGTGGTATATATTTTCTTCCACTGCACCCTTGTACTTTTTCAGCAGCTACAGAAGCCCAGAAGCCCCTCAGCCTTATCATAAGACCCAGGACTGACCACAAGGCTAGATTTTGCAAAGGATGATGATGTTTGCTGCAAGAAGAGTGCAAAGATTCCCAGGATAAGGTGACTGTGACCCTGGTGGCCCAAATCTTGCTTAAGAAGAAAAATATGTTTTGAAACTATTCCCTCAATCAAGGGAAATTGCCAGACTTCAGCCTACCCAGAAAGTCGATCAGTGCTGTCACGCTCTTAATCTGTCCCTAGTCTTCTTCTTGATTGCTGTAGTTTCCCTTCAGCTGGAGTTCCAGTTAAAGCCTTGCCTGTATGTGTTTGAAATACTTAGTCTTATTTCTATTTTGTCTGTATGAAAACACTCCACATTTTGGAACATCTTTACAGAGACTTCTTCCCAAAGAAGGTGCATGTGCAGCCTCCAACCTTGGCCCTGAGACATTAAGAGACAGCATGGCAACTTCTGTCAGTGCAGCCATCAAAGACACTATCATGAAGCCCATGGTTCTATTCTTGGGATGCAGACTGACTTACCATGAAGAAGGAGGTAGAACCCATGGACGTAGCAAGCCCAGGTCTTCCAAAGCCTGAGAGCAAGCGTCACGTGCTGCACTATGACTGGATCCTCCATCTTTCAAGATTTGAAAGATAACAGCTCAAAAACAAAGTAAAAATCTTTCTCCCTTAAAATCTGCAGCAAGGTGATGGAACTTTGAATTTACCTCTGGGGTCCACTTGGGGAAGTCTTTTTACAAAAATGAAGCACTATTAATCCAGGAAAAGGATAAGGACAAAAGTCCCCAAGTGTAGACGTTTCTGGGTGAAGCTAGGAGCATCCCCAGAGAAGCTCAGCGATGGAAGCCGACGGGTATCTGCAATGGGTATCCAACCCTTTCCTGTTTTATGGAGCATGGAGAAGGTGCCCAGGAGAGATAACTAGATGTGGTCCTTTGTGTGGATTTAGAATGCAGCATCCAGAGGGAAATGTGCTAGCAGGAAAAGAAACAATCAACCAAGAGACATCTTCCTTGATGCAATAGATGGCATGGAATCTTCTAGAATGCCACAATACCACTCGATTTTGCAGCATTCTGGGATTCTCCTGATGGAAGCAGTCTTGCTTCTGTGTAGGAAGCAGCTTCCCCTCAAAGGAGTGGCATTTCGCTGTTTGTTCTCCTGAAAGAAGATGATTCTAAGCTAGAAATGAAGATGGGATTGGAGATTTGTTCCCTGCCTCCCTTGAGACAGGACAGATGTTGGTGGCCAGATGTTGGTGGCTCTTGGTGGCCCAGGGAGGTGTCTGGCCTCTGTCCTGTAGGAGCATGTATGAAAACCTCGTTGTTCGGCACTCCTTGTTCTTCTATATTCAGTGGAACTGGGTCTCGGTCATGCACTGGGGAGCCGAGAGGGACAGAGGGGCAGCAGCCCTCGCCAAGGCAGAGCAGCACAGCCACTTTCTGCCAGGAGCCGCGTCCTGCATTGGCGCAGGTGAGGGAGCCAGCAGGAATGGCATGGGGGACGATGCCAAGACAATTGTCCAGGTTTCTCCGTGGAGAAATGGGTTTCTGAATATAATCCTTTACATTTGCATTGAGATGGCGTCACATTTTGGGCAATGATGGTAAGACCTCAGTGAATCTTTCACAGAAGTCAGCATGGAAGATGCGGAGCTAAGTGTGTCAAAAAAGGCGAAATGCTTCAGCAACGTGGCTACTAGAAGCAGTGGTCACCTGGTACGCACGTTAAGTATGCATTTCCTACTTATTTGTATTTGCCTATCTCACTCTGCTAAGAATCCTGTAAATGCAGGGACACTGCCATCTTTTCACTGACAGGAATAGTGCATGATTATTCCGTCGTGCAGACTTACAGGAAGGGCACATAGGACATAGCTTGTCGTTTGTCTTTTTTCTTTTTCTAGAGTGAATATGAATTATGTTGAAAATAATTAATTTTGAGGATAATGATTAAACGGAAGTTTTAATGTGAAACAGTAGAAAGTAAATCTTAGCAGTAAGGACTCTAGCTAAGAATTTCACTTAGTTATTTTTTAACTTGATAAAATGCCCTTCAAATATTTTCTCATATGCTAAAAAATAAGTGAGACAACTACTCCCTTGACAACTCAGCAGCTCCTATTCCCTGTGTATTTTACTTGGAAAATGTTACTTTATCACTCCACACTCCTTACTAGAATGCTGAATCAAGAGTTTGAGATGCCCTTGGACACAAATCCCACATTTTCAGGTCTCAGGTCTGCATCACCCTTGGTGTGCACCAAGCAAGCTAATGCCCACTCTGCTGACCCTGAGCCCCCTCATGCACCTATACTGCCTAGACTGTATCTTTCTGATTCCTTTGGGCCCTCTGCACTCTGGGCCCACAGTGAGCAGAGACTCTGTTAGTCTCAGACCGACCCACACCGTGACACCAATTGTAAATAGGAATTTTTATCTCCATTTTTTGATTGTTCATACTAATGTGCAAATGCAATTAATTTTTGTAGGTTTATCTTTTATCTGGCAACCTTGCTGACTTCCTCTATTAGTAGTAGTTTATGTATATGTGGGTCTGTGGAGTCCACAGTGCTTTCCATCTACAAAATCATGTCATAGCAAAGGTCATGTTTTATTTTTTCCTTTCTGGAAACTTATTATTTATTTTTGTTGCCTAACAGTCTTGGCAAGAACCTCTCATAAAATACTGAGTGGAAATGACGAGAATGGACACCACGGTCTCGTTCTTGATTTACTGGAAAATCTCTCATCAGTAAGTGTGGCATCACCTGTAGTTGTCTCAGAGGTTCTATTCTCAAATTGAGGAATGAATGGATTTGGGATTTGTCATGTGAAAACAGAGCTGCATCTACCTTACAGCTTACTCTTCCCTATTGCTGAGTGGCGTCCCTTTTTAGAACTTGATTCCCCCAATTCCTGGGTCTTTTCCCTCAGACCTGCGGTCACAGGCACACTGGAGCCCGGAGTGACACAAGGCACCGTCCTCCCTGAGGTGGCTCTGAACTCAGTCATTTCCTCATTTATGTGCAGTGTGCTGCCCTTTACTCCAGACTTGCGGGCCTGTTGAGAACTCTACGACACATTTCCCACTGCATCGTCCTGCGGAGGCCCTGTTCGTCAGGCTCTGCCTGTGCCCCCCTCCCTGTGCAGTGCCCGGGGAACTCCCCAGGGTAACAACTGGGAACATCATCGCGCATCCCACCCTTATCTCTGCTCTTTAAGAAATTACTATTTTATGTTGTCTAGTGTCCAAAGTTTGGAATGTCATTCTTTTATGCACTTTATTGTTTTATTTATATCAAGCAGGAAGGAAAATCTGGTCACGACTCCATCTTGATACCAGCAGGAGTCTATTCAATGTACGCACTTTCAGATAAGAAAGACTTAGTCATGTTTAATTGCCAGTAGGGGGAAAAGCCAGCAGAATGGAAAATGTAAAGATAAAGCAAGAGAGAAAGAGTGAAGGGACCCTGGGGACCTGCAAGGAAACAGGTTTCCATTCACAGGATCAGGCTTAGACAGGAGGCGGAAGCCAAGAGAGTTTCAGAGCAGAGCTGGTGATCTTGCTGGCTTGAGGTTAGGAAGTTGGGAGTGAGCTTTCTGTTTTTATGTGGGATATTCTGCAATAGTTGCAGCAGGGAGTGATGGAGGTGCGGGTCTGCTACACGAGGAGGGTGGGGATGCTCAGGGTGGCTGCGAGGAGCCTGCCGAGCTCAGAGGCCCCCATCCATGGCCTGTGCTTTAGATGATGCTCTCAGGAGCTCTCAGGTGAAGGTGCAGCTCGGGCGTAGGTGGGGAGCAGGTGTGTTACCGAGTTGGCCCGGAACTGGGTCCTCTCAGAAGGTGCAGCGTTTGGCAAGAGCAATAGAAGTGGTAAAATACACAGAGAGTAGTTTCAAGGGAGCAGGTGATAAACATTTAAGGAGAAAATGAAAGAATGCAAGGAATATAAACCCCTGAAAAGATGAAGAACAGGTTTAGTGGGAAAAATAATGTTTCCTCTCCTTTGAAGATTTATTTTGTTAAAATCTATTCACAAATCAAAAGTATTATCTGATTTTTCCTTCACAGCCTCATGCGATAGCAGCTATCATCACACCTCCTTTAGAGCTGGAGACACTGAGATATCTGGAAATTGTTGACTTTGCAAAAGATGACTCAGGAAATAACAGCGTTAAGATCCCAGCCAGCCCCTTGCCCATCAGCCTGCCCCTCCGCACACGCAGCCTCTAAACCAGAACCTTTGCCGTGCTGCTCCAGTTGAAGCTCCCTTCCTCGCCACGCCAGTCATGACCGGACCTTACCACTTGGGCTCACATTATAGCTCTGTCCTTTGTAAGCCCCTCCTTTCCCCCAGCTTGAACGTCATTACTGAAACACATGTGGCCAGCATTTCTGCTCTTTTCTCAACAGCAGGGGCCTGCTTCTCCTGACTCACCTCTTCTGCAAACCAACCCGTTACACACAGCAATCCGTGCAACTCCATCACCACAGGCGCTGCCTTCTCAGCCCCCCACTTCCCAGGGTTACTGCGTGCACGGGTCCCCTTTACCTTGCGAACTCAGCTAAAATGACACCTCTTCCTAGAACCTACCCTTCCCAAACTCTCCCACCGAGCCCTCTCCCTGCTCTTCCCTGTGACTCGGGCCACATCCTAACCTCATGCTTCTGTTTCATGAGCAGTACTTTAGTTCTCTGAGATCAGCCAGTTTCAATCTCTACCACTTACTGCCCAGAAAAATAGAGTTCAACGCCAAGGTAAAAAAAGAGCGAGAGTAGATGGATTTAGATCTGTGGATGCATTATCATATTCTACTGTGGGGAGTGAAGTACCAAGATTTCACATTCACCGTGTGGCTCACTGAGCAGCACAACAGGCAGGTCATTTGATTTTCTGAAACGAAATTTGGGAAATGGAAGGAGAATTTTTAAATTGTGCTTTCTCAAAAGCTGAATTTGTCCATCCCAGCCCTGCAGGGCTGTTGTGAGCTGGATCCATGGAGCTCTTTCTTTGCTCAAGCACAAGGGGTTTTTCTGTGGCCTCATAGGTTACCATACAGTTTCTTGCCTGAATCATGCTATTCTGAGAGAGAAAGGGACCGTGTGGTACTTTCACCAGAACAGCATTGTACAGCTGGATTTCTCTAGGCAAGCAGGATATGTTGTCCCCTGATTTACAGGTGGCTTGGTCATATCTGTAGCCTCAGGAGAACTAACAAAGACCCTGGGACATCAAAGGATGATGTCAGATGCCATCATCATGCTGGACCATCAACCACCCCCTGGGTGTGAGCTGGGCTTCTGACTGTGTTGCTGAGAACTGAGGGTTCCCAAGCTACACTGCCTGTTTGGGGCCCCACCTGGCATCCCTTCCATGAAAGGCAGCATAGGTATTTAGTATACAGCAGAGCTTGTGTCCTGCACTTGGGTCATGACCACTGAACAGAAGAACAAGTTCCAGGCTCAACATTTGGTCCTGCAGTGGGTGGTCTGAGTTATCATCTGGGCAGAGAGAAATAATGCAGGCAGGAAAGGACACACATTCCCAAGGAAGAGTGAAGTCATCATGAAGCCTGCAGTTTTAATACTCCACATAACCCACCATGTATCTGAACATACACATTTACACAGCTACATAATAAGGGCAAAGCTCAGATGTTGGAGTGATTCTGCTTAAAAGTGGACAAACACTAACATGAGAATAATGAAAATAGACACAGAAATCATAAGGTGCACAAATGAATCATCTAGAAGGACTGCTGGACCAGGAGCCAACTCACATGTAAAGGAGGCCATGTAAGTTGTACATACACCCTGGTCCTCAACACTATTTTAATACTGAAGTAAGACGGGGACATGCCCTGTGTAATTGACTGCAGGAAACGTGGACGTGTATTTGCACCTGCTGCTTGCTCAGCCAGCAGCTCTGGAAGTCACTTTTTCAGTGCCCAGCTCCAGCTCTAGCCTTCCCAGCCCTCGGACTTGGTGCTGCTGGCAGATCCCAGCCACGGTCCTCTTCAGATGTGCCCCCTGCCCCGTCAGGTACTCCACAGGCTCCTGTGCCGTTTGCACTTGGACGTGCACATCAGTGGCCGGTCTCCCCTCCACAGCCTTCTGAGACTCCATGCTGCACAAGGCACCTCTACACCAGCGTCCTGCAAAACCATCTCACAGTCTCTCTGTCAGGGTGCTGCTGAGAGCACAGTCCTGGTGCAGAAACCCCAAGACCCGCTGCCACCCCTCCGAGTCACGCCCCTGCCTCACCCCAACACGACTGTCCTCCAGCTTCGCACTACAGGCATTTAGAGAATACCTTTAAAGGGGGAATTTATGGCATGTAAACTCTGAGGGGGTGGTTCCTCTCATGTAGCATAATTCCTCTGAAATCCACTCACAACATAGAATTTGTCTTCCTCTGGGCCAGTGGTGGCACACGCCAGGCTTCGGTCCTTCCCACTGACGCACTTCAGCGACACAACAACACGCACAGCGTCATCTGTTCTGTTCAGCGTAGCCCGTGAGTTGTTAGGTCCTGCTCGGAACCACTGTGGGTCGCAGCACATCAGCTTTGGCCTTCAGTCTGTCATCCTCACTGGGGTGCCAGTGCAAGCCTTACAGAGCGAAGCACGCCTGCCTACTTTCAAGTTTGCTTCAGATATGCAAAACGGTTGCTCTCTAAAACCCCACCTTCAGCAGGACGCAACCTCAAGGAAGCTTTCTGGACTCTTCCTCCTGGTGTGTCTGCTGACATGATGAGCCAGGTGTCCCCCTAATGGAATGGTGGCTGGATTCTTTTGTAGGCATGCATTCTCCCTGCACATGAGCCCTGAGGGGGAACTCATGCCCTGCCACGGGAGGCGTGTTGAATCCTGCTGTTTACGTTCCTGGGTGTCTGTGCTATCGGACTGCACGGTATAAAGGGGATGGGCAGAGGAATATCTGCTCCAAATGGTGGTTTCAGGTGCCCATGACCTGGATGCTCTTTGCAGTAGGAGAGAAACGCAGGCGAAGAGCTCTGCGCTCCCTCCCCCTCTCCGCACAAGCGGGCACAGCAGCAGGACGGCATTGTTCCCGGCTCCAGCCCCGCGTGCGTGTGTAAAGAAGCTGTGAAGGTTTTGGCTGCCCTTTTGCAGCTTCTGTTGTTTTCTGGGGCACAGTGGGATGGGTAGTCTGTGCTGTGGCAAGACATGCCAACAAATTGCATCACTTCTGCCTCGGTGACCGAGGACAATGCCATGCCATATGCCAGCGGCAGGAAATGAATGGGGCTCATTTACACTGGCACTGGGCGCTCCGGCCCGCCAGTCTTCTGGGGCCATCCATGGCAAATTGGAGGTAGGCAGAGGCGCAGAAAACCCCCACCCTTCCCAGGCATGTGGATGGTGCGGGGCTTGAGGCAATTTCCCAGGGAGCCCCCAAAGAAGGCATGTACCCCTTCTCCCAAGAACGGTGGCCTCAAACTTCAGGAAAGCACCCGTTAAAAGCAGCACTTTCTGCTCCCCTGCACCAAAGGAAAAGAGAATAGGAAAACTGTTAAGTGCTCTCCAGCTGCAAAGAGAAAACAAAAGCTCAGTAGGTGCCATGCTCTGTGCATTTGGAGCAGGATGCAGACACGCACAGACTGCGACACGGGGCTGTCCCCACGGTGACCTGCACCTGGACTGCACCTGGCATTGGCGCAGGCTCATAGCTGACCTCCGGCCTCCCTAGAAGCACATCATCTGTATCCACGCGTGGAAGCAGGGGATGCTGGGTAACGACTGAAGAGCCAGAGTCCTCGTGACCCAGTCACTAATGAGCAGGAAACAAGCTTGTTAGGGGTCACCCTCATACGATGGCCCAGCAAGGGCTCTCCGGCGGCCATTGTTCATTGCATTTGTTGCAAGGGCAGCAATGACATAGGTGGCATCTCCTTCTTTTAGTCACTGTAATTAGTGCCATCATTGGAGGTGGCTAAGCAGACATTGGGCAACTTTTTGACCAAGTGACACTTTTGATGCACTAATAATAATTGGCACTTGAGGGGCCTTTTTATCCTGTATTGTGAAGCCCCTCAGACTTTAAGTAGCTCAACCTTGCTACCAGGTGAGGCAGAACCATGAGCCTCTGCGAGAAGCTGGTACAATCTGGCTTGGCTGCGGTCATAGGGAGAAACAGGTAGAGGCCAGCATTGCAGGAGGTGTGGCCAGAGGTGCTGGGCACAAAGTAGTCAATGGGCCCAGGCTCTGAGACTCAAGAAAGGATGCAGTGGATACCAAGAAACAGAACAAGGACCCGAAATAGAAAACGAGCATCCCAGGCTTCTGGTCCACTGGCAGTTCAAAAGCCTGGAGCAGCAACCACTCTGCCCAGCACTCGTGTGGCCAGCAGGTGCTTCTTTCTTGGCAAAGGCTCCTGTTTCGAAAGAAAGCGAAATTTAAAGCATGATTCCACACCCCAGGTCTTGGGCTGGCTGAGACGTTGCCCTGTGTCCAGCGCGGCTCCTTCATCAGCGCTATCGAGAACCATTAGGAGGGTCTGGGCTGCTGCCGTGCCCTGGTGCTTCCTAGGAGGAGCCGTTCTGTCCCACGTCAGAGCTCCCAGAAGAAGGGCGCTTCCCAGAGGGGCGAAGTGCAAGCGCCCAGGGGAAGGCACAGGCAGACCGTGCGAGCTCCCCTGCCCTCTCAGGAGCCACAGGTCATGTCCCTGATTGCTGGCAGGACACAGGGGTGCCAGGCACACACGTGCCGGCAGAGCCTGTCACCTTCATGAAGCTCAGCAGGCTGGCCACGGAGCGAGGTTTGGGAAATGAATGAGATTTTGGATAACACTGTCCTCTAGGGTTCATCGTGCATTTCCCCAAAACACACTGGATGGAAACACTTCTACAATATGCTTTCCGGCTTCTGAACATAACTCAACAGTGCTGCAATGCATTGATAATCTCAAGGAGCCCGGACTTTGTACTTTAACTTTGAATCTGCTGGCTTTCGCTTTTTTCCTTTCACGGTGAGGACGTGTAGAGTGGGGATGGGAAGATTTGGGCCGTCACTGGACTCTGCAGTTTACTCTGTACGGCGCGGCTTCTCTCCATGGCCAAGAGACTCATCGCCGGGCCTGTTTGAAAGTCAGGGAAGTGAATGAGTGCAGAGGAGGTGAAGGGGGTTCTCCAAGGCTGTGTCCGCGAGTTCTTGGCCAGATCTTTCTGCTGCCAGAGTATGCATGTTGTTTTCTTTTCTTTTTGCATTACTTTCCAGATTCCGGAAGTTTGTAGATTGAGGTGATCCCTTCCAATAACTTTATTCTCAGTAAGAGTCCGAATCGTATGATTGTGTCAGTGAAATGTACCCATTCCCTCCTGTCCCTTCTCCATGCCCCCATCTTGTCCTGGTATAGGAAGAGCTTGAACACCCAGAGCCAGGTGAGGCCCCTGCCCCCGCACTAGGGTCCACCCAGCTTGCTAACTTTCCCACTAGCCCTGGATGCCTGCCCTGGTTCTGTGTCCCTAGATAGGGGGAGTGGGAGGTCCATCAAGCTGATGCTTCTTGCTGATGCCCACAGAAATTTCATGACCTCCGCGTGACTGAGGAGCCCATCCTGCGGCCCCCTCAGTCAGCTCCAGGGGCCCTGGCCTGCAGGCTATTGGTTTCACCCACGTGTCACTGGGGCTTCGTCTTCAGCACTCATTGGAATGTCCAGACCCTGCAGGTCTACCATGGGCACCCTCTCCACCTGCTCCAGGAGGCTTGGGACCTCCCAGAATAAACCCAGGGACACTGGGCTTGGGGTGTCCTCAGGTTTCCTCCAACCCATCTAACCACCCCAGAAAGGGCAAGTTGAATCACAAACATAAGGTGAATCCAACTTCTGAGTCTCTCTCCCATTCTCCACATTTTGCTTTCTGACTTCTGAACATAATTTATTACATTAAAAAAAAAAAAAACTCTTCAAAAAAATTCCTAAAACTTACAAATAAATTTAGCAAGATCAATAGATACAAAAATGAAATGAACACTCAAACATCAATTGCATTTCTCTATACTGAGTACATGAACCTGAAATCAAAAATACAATACCATATACAACTGTTCCAAAGTAAATGATAAACTTACCTCTGACACAATATGTCCAGGAACTGTTACCTAAAATTTACAAAATGCTGCTAGAATTAATCAAAGAAGATTTATGTAAATGGGATAATGACCATATTTATGAATTGGAAGATCTACCACATGAAAGATGTCAAATATCCTAAAACCGATTTACAAGTTAGTTTGATTCCTGTTAAAAGTTCTACAAGGTAAACTTAGATATCAGCGAGACATAGACCAGAATGTTCTATAATTCTACCATGGAAAGGCAGAGAACCTGGGACCTATAAAACAATTTAGAGAAAAAAAAAAAAAGAATGTCAGCAGCCAAGGCCCATGTATCAGAGAAAAAAGATAAAGCATGAAACCAGCCCCACACAGAGATGCCCTGTGATTTCTGTCATAGATACCAAGATGGTCAAAACAATTGGACACTCCCAGCAGTCAATAGTGGACCTCTGCCTCCTCCTCATATTTATAATTCAAAATTGACATGGAGTTAAATGTAAGTCTAAAATGATAAAACTTTTAGTAAAAAGTAGAGAATACCTAGATAGATAGATGATAGATAGATAGATAGATAGATAGATAGACTGGCAAAGTACTTTGACCTAACATCAAAACATGATCCATAAAAGGAAAAATTGATACACTGGATCTCAGCAAAAATTTTAACTTTTGGTCTGTGAAGGACTTTGTGAAAAAGATGAAAAGGCAAGCTGCAGACTTGGAGGAAATACTTAAAAACCACATTTCTGCATCATATAAAGCAATCTCAGAAGAGAAAAATTCAATTAGAAAATGGACAAAAGACTTGAGGAGACATTTCTCCAAAGAGGAGCTGCTGACGGTGGGTAAGCACGTGAGAAGATGCTCAGATCACTTGCCATTAGGCAAATGCAGCCCGAAGTCACAACGAGATCAACACTGTGTTCATGTCAGAAGGGCTAAAATAAATAAACAGAGACATCACTAACTTCCGGTGAGAATGCCAAGAAATGGAGCCTCCCACGGCTACTGGCTGTGCAACACGATGCAACCACTAAGGGAAAGACGCTTCCACTTTCTTAAAACTGAAGACGGACTTCTTCCTACAGCCTAGTATTTGCAATCGTAGGCATTTACTCCCAGGGAAATGAAGACATGTTTGCATAAATATTTGAACGTGAGCTTCCATAGCAGATCTTCACATGAAAACCAAAGTCTGGAAGGAACACGATGCTCCTCACAGGTGGTCCAACCTTACCATGGCACACTGCTCAGCACAAAGACAGGATGTGCATGCAGTCCACAGCTCAGAGGGGTCTCGAGGGAACTGTGCTATATAGGAAATGCCAAACTTAAGTGCGTCCTATTCTGTATCATTCTTGAAATGTAAGTGATAAAGTTGCTTAATTTTGAGTGGTCAGCACGTTCAGTGAGGGTGGAGCAGGAGGCTGTGCTGCAAAAATGTTGCTGACAGATGCCTGTGATGGAGACACTCCTGACTGGGGTGCCAGTCACACAGATCTGTGCACGGGTCCAAATTGCAAGGAACTAAATACATACACATCAATCATGATATGTCAGCTTCAATGGGTTAAGAAATGTCTAGATGACCAGTAAAGTACAGTTCTGGGTGTCTCTGTGGATGACTGACATGCAGACCAGAAAACTGAGGGAAGACCCTCCCCAGATGTGGATGGAACCAACCAATGGGCTTAGAACCTGAGTGGAATAAAAAGGGAAAATTGCAAGCATCCCATTTTGGAAGCGTTCTAGTCATCACCATCACCTTTGGACGTCAGCCTCCAGTTTCTTTAGCCTTCCAGCGCAAAGTTGCACTAGCATCCTTGGTCCTTCTTACCCCGTGGCTCCCACCTTCTTGGGCTGAGTGTCTCCTGGATCTTTCAGCTTTCCAGTGGGTTCTTCCACCTCTGACACAGATGACCACATGAGTCCTCCTGCCTCTGATCACATAAATTGTCCTAATAAATCCCCTTACATATAGTTTCATGTGATTTTCTACTGATAAGTATGCATACATTTTCTATTGATTCTGTTCTTCCAGAGAATCCTAACACATACACACACACACACACACACACACACACACAAATACAAGAAAAACCAGCATTGTCTAGATGAGGCGAAGACCAGGGCTTGCTCCTATGGCCAGTTCTTGGTCCTAACATTTCTGTGATTCTGCAAGATGCATCCGAGGCAGAGGCCAGGAGGAAGGCATGCTGGGTCTCTGCACTGGCTCTCACAGCAACACAGTTTTTCAAAATAAAAGGTGTTGAAGTAGCTATCTCTTCTTTTGTAGTTTGCAGATTAAAATCACAAACATTAAACTATAATTGTTAAAACAACTATGTTTTATAGTCTTTTGTTATAAAATTACAGTTGGTGAATGAGTCATAAAGTTGTTAACAACATGAATCATAACAACTCTGCATATTTCTATAAAACATGAGGCAGAGTTTGACTAGGTTTAAAATGCAGTGTTTAAAAGAAAGCAGTGTCACAATCAAAGACGAAACAGCTTTTCTTTCAAAGCTGAAATGTGTCATTAGGTCTTAGTCTTTATAAGGGAGGGACAAATTTTATATAAGCATTTATTTTATAATGACTAACTTACTAGCTTTTCTGCTTAATATCTGAAGTCCTTTATGTTTGTGTTCCGCTCCTATCTTTGGTTGAAAATAAGAGCTATAGAAGTCCGTAATCTCACCAGTTTCAAACATCACAGGCACTTCTGCTGCTCAGACTCCAAGGCTGGGGTCTGTCATGCTCCAGAGACAGCATCCCAAGGCAGGGCAGGAGCGGGAGGCAGAAAAGAAAGAAAGCGACCTCGCTCCCGAGGGTCCACCTCTATGCTCTTTGACTGTGTGCTTTAAATTCCACCTAACTAACCTTTCTGGGCCGCTTCCTGACCTGTCTTGAAAACTTTTCTCTCTGGTGGAGGTCAGCAAACCTGCAACCTGTCCCATGGCTGAGTTGAGGCAAAATTTCCCATCTTCACTTCGGGGACCTCCTTGGACTCTGCTCAGTGATGCTTCCTTTCAGAAGCCAGCTCCAGGAGAGAGACAGGAATTGGGACCACAACTTTGTTTAGTCTGGCAAAAAGGTGATATTATATAGCAGGGAGACTGACATACTCTGGTGTTGACTAGCAGAAAAAAGAAAAAGGGCTTGGGGTAGCTGCAGTATTAGAGAAAACACTGCTATGATTGACATAAGTAAAAGTGCTAAATAATCTTCTAGGAAAAATTCTAACTGACCAGTCTACTTGCAGTTATAAATCTAGAAAAAAATTGTTATATTTTAACATGGCCTATACATCTAAATCTGCACTATGATTTGATATAATTGCTTTGTGTCATACATATTCTTTTTATCTTTTTACCTACTAACCTGTTTTCAACAATTGGCTAAAGTACCTGTAGCTGTTTCATTTTTTTTATTCTTTTTTTTTCTTTCAAAAACTAAAATGAAGGGCTGGGGACATAGCTCAGCAGCACAGTGCCAGCCTGACAAGTGCAAGGTTGTGAGTTCAATTCCCAGCAAAAAAAAAAAAAAAAAAAAAAAAAAAGAATAAAAACGATGCTACAGAACTTCAAAACAAACTAATAGGAGATTAACACTGGTTAATATCTTGCATATTGTTTTCAAAGTAGTTGTTCAGATTATAAGACATAGACATGAAAGAAATGATGAAACAATCTAACAAATGAAAGCACAAACTGTTCTTTTTTGATAAACTAACAGATTAGTAGTATAGTTAATTATCTTGTATATATATGCTTATATACATACAAGAATATGTATATATGAATCCCTTCTTTATTTTCTCCTTCCCCCACCCCAGTTGTTTTTTTCCTTTGAGCAGTTTCTTTCCCTTTCACTTTTGAGCTCAAACATTTTCTTTTCAAAAAAATGGAGCAGAAAATGAAAAAACTGCTCCATGTTTTGAAAAAGAAATTTTGAGCTCATATCAATTTATTTTTTCCTTTAAATTTTGCCCCTACAGATTTCTGGCAACTGTCAATCAGTCATTCAATCATCAATAAATATATGCAAATATTTAAGGATTACCAAGGTTACTTTCAATAAATAAATAAATTAGTATTGTACAGATGTTCAGAAGTTACCAGGATTATCTAATTCAAAACATTAGAGGATAAGAACTGCAAAATAAGAATTTTAAAGTTAGGTAACACAAAGATTACGTATGATTTAGGTTAATACGTATATTTCTGTGTGTTGACTTTTGGGCACATATATCTATATGCTATTCTTCATAAATCTATTTAAAATGGAGTATAAGTGCCACTCACACAACTAGCCCAAATGCCTTTTGTTCACATGGTTTAACAATGAACAAATTTAGATTGATTGGTAAGAAAAAAGTAAAAATGACCGTAGAATTGGTAACATGTTTTGTCCAGGTTTTTAGTCAATCAAGATAATATTTATCTTTGTTAAAAAAAAATTTATAGCCCACCCAGAGGAGCTCAGCAGGCCAGAGGAAGTCCAGGTGAGCCCTCCTCCAACCCAGAGGACCTTGGTGGGCCTACAAGAGCACCAGTGAGGCTTCCCCCAACCCAGAGGAGCCAGGGTGGGCCTGCAAAACCCCCAGTGACACAGTAGGGCCCCACAGACAGGTGGGTCTGGTGGCCTGGAAAAGCCTGAAATGGCAATAACAATAGGAGCTAAGAGTTGGTTCACATCAATACTTCTAGGCCAGTCAGCCCAGGTAGAATCCAGGAGTCACCCAACTAGCCCCACAGGAGGAATTCAAGTGACTGGACCCTCCCCTACACCATGGGGCCTGGCAGCTGGGTGAACCTCGGTCACACAGTAGGGCCCTGACTAAGATGTACATGAAAGACAGATAAGACTGGCAAGATTGCAAAAACCAGAATACGAACCAAGAGGTGAAAAGGACACAACAAAAAAGCAAAAGGCAACCTCAGACATCCAGCCCATCTGGAACAAGTACAAGAGACATCAACGTGAAGACACTGGGAGGCACACACCTGTCATTTCCGAAAAGATAACAAGCAAAGTAAAGAAACAAATCCATGAGGCTGCAAAGGAGATTAGATCAAAAATAATCTCTCAGATTAAAAAAAGAAATGGCTACTTTAGTGAAGGAATTGCTCAACATTGCTAGAGAAGACACATTTTAAAAATACAGGAGCATTGAAAAATGATGGAAACCTTGAATGTAAAATAGAGGAAAGAAATAGAATGTGTGAAGCAGATTCAAAGATTCAGGAAATTAAAAATTTCACTGGAAGCTTACAAAACTACTTGAACTAAACTGAAGGTAAGCTTTCAAACCTTGAAGACAGGATTGAGGATAGTGATCCTGAAAGGAAACTCTCTTAAAAAGAACAAGGGACCATGAAATAACAAGTCTACAGCTCCAAGGCAATGCAAAGAAAAACAATATAAGACTGATAGCTGTCAATGAAAAAGCAGGAGTCAACACAAATGACATTAAAAAGCTATTTGCAGAAGTAATAGCAGAAAATTTCCCAAGCATGGGAACAGAATCTGCCATACAGATAAGTGAGGCATATAGAACTCCAAACAGCCATAATCAAAATAAATCTGCATCCAGGCATATAATAATCAAAATCCCAGAAATTCAGCACAAAACAGAATATTAAAAGCTGTTAGAAGGGCCGGGAGTTTGGCTCAGTGACTTAAGCGCCTGTCTGGCAGGTGCGAGGTTGTGAGTTCAACCCCTGGTGCCGCCAAAAAAAAAAAAAAAAAGCCGTTAGAGAAAAGAAACAGATCACCTCTAAAGGAAAACCCACTAGAATCATGGTCTAATTCTCAACACAAACCCTCAAGTCAAGAAGAACTTGGAGTGAAGTATTTCAAGCCCTGAAAGATAACAACTTCCAACCAAGATTCATGTAGCCTGCAATACTCTCTTTCAAAATTAATAGAGAAATAAGATACTTCTGCAACAAAGAACAATTGAAGAAGTTCATGTCCACCAAACCAACACTACAAAGAGTACTGAAAAATATGCTAGATACAGATAAAAATGACCATAATTCCCAGAAAAACAATAGAGAGACACCACTAGCCAGGACAAGCAATTAAACAGAGGGGAAAAGCAGGGAACCAACAACAGGAAAATAACATGATGAAGATAAACTAATACATATCAGTTATAACCATCAGTGTTAATGGTCTCAATTCACCAATCAAAAGCAACAGACTGGCAGAATTGGATCTAGAAACAAGATCCAACAATATGCTGCATACAAGAAGCACATTCAATTCAAAAAGAAGCTAATAGACTGAAAGTCAAAGGATGAAAAAAAAATACTCCATGCAACAGGAACCTAGAAAAAAACAGGGGTAACTATTCTGATTGCAGACAATGTGAACTTCAAACCAAAAAATGATCAAAAGATATAAAGAAAATCACTACATGCTTGTTTTAGGGAAAATATTCTAGAGGAAGAGATAACATCATAAATACATATGCACCAAATATAAATATACTAGCTACCAAGTTTTGTGACCTCTGTGATATGCACTAGCTTTCTGTTATGCACTTTGGACTTAATACGTCTTTATTCTTTGGTACTGGTCCTCTCAAGAGGCCTTTAGATCTGCAAAGCAGAAGCCAGACCTTGGTTCTGAGCTCTACAGAAAAAAATTTTTGAATAGCCTAACGACCAGAAAAACATAGATACTTTTATTTAGTGTATTCCGTGACCATTATTACAACTAAAATAAGAAGACAATGGTGTTCTTATTGACAAGGTAGGGAGGAGTTTGTATGCTCTAACTTCACTTGTCGTACTTGGGTAAACCCCTCAAAACAGAGGTCAGTGTTAAAGATCAAAGGCTGATTCCAAATGCTTCCTAATTCTACCTGACATCCACAGCTTTCTGGAGCCACTACTCACCAACAGTCTACTTCTAATCTTCAGCTCCTGTTTATTTAATAAGATGATAAAATGAAGCTTAAGCATCAATGACTTGCTAAAGCCCTGTCTTCTCTTCCAGGCTATGAAACCAATAATGGGTCTTCCAGTATCAGAATCCAATATTCCTATGTCTTTTTCAGATTAGTCAGAGTGCGGTTTTGATCCCTGGCTAGCCACGGCCAACCTCCTCCTACCGCCTGAAGCACCATAGGAAGGCGAGCTCTCAGCCCCTCTGCATCCCTTGATAACAAGGGATCCAAGACTTGGGGGAAATGAGATTGAACAGTGGAACAGAAAAATAAAGATTAATTAAAGGAGACAAGGAAAATCATAATTTCAAAACTGTACTTTCACAAAGACTGCAACTTCCAGACACAATCAGAGTCACTCAAGGTTACCCACGTCTATATCTACACTCTCTAGTCTTGCTTGTAAGTCTCTTCAGACAATCCCAAATTCCTTGAAGACATTGGAAGTCCATGAATTGGCTTGGTAGATAAGGTAAAAGGTAGAAACTTAATTTTAAGAAATAAAATAGACTGAGCCCCTGCCTTTCTCTTACAAAATATGTCATCCTTTTGCTTGTGGAATAAGTCATTAATTTTCAACCTGTGTGTGCGTCATTCCTATAGATTCACAAATTTCACTGCCAAAAATGCACAAATATGTCCAGTTACAGACTATAAAACACACCTCTCGCCCCAGGAGTATAGCTTAGTGGCACAATGCCTGCCTGACAAGCACAAGGCCCTGAGTTCAATTCCCAGTACCAAAAAAACTAAAATAAAATAAAACATGCCTCTCTCATGAGGGTCTCTCCTCTATTTTCTTTAGTGTGTACTTAGAAAAATACTTTATACTTCTTTAAAAAGAGTGGGTTTTAAAAAGCAAAGGTGGCTTTCAGGTTCAGAAATAACAGTTATAAAGCAATGGCAAATTTCAAAAGCAATCTTATGACATAATGTGAATTTTATTTCATCTTTTAAAGAAATACAAATTAGAACATAAGCAATATTTGACCCAACTTCATTACCATTTATTACTATCATTTATTATTCACGTCTCAGATGTGGGTAATCACATGGGTGTTAACGAGGTCATAATTTCTACCTTTCACCACTAGACCTCTGTGTTGTCAAGATGTGCTCCATTCATGGAACCCAGATCACTAGCTGCCAATAGCTCCAGCTCACAGACAGCCCAGCAAGGCAAAGGCATCCTCACCAGGGCACATGGCTCAGCATCTCTTCCAGGCATGCTATGTCCTAGGCGCTCGACAGAAAGTCCAAACTTGCTAAGGAAAGTAATGATACATCACTTGGGTTCTTCAGGAAGAATTTCCTGTGCACAGGTAAGGCTTCTGAGCGACAGCATGGTAGCACTCTTAACTGGAGGTAAAGACTTCATTGATGGAACAGAATTGGCAAGGAGACGTGACTGGTTCACCTTGAACTGGGGGGAGGACTTCAGCAGTCTGAGGCCCCAGGCATGTCTGTGGCCTCAGGAGGCCAAGGTGCATAAACCTGACGCTACGCAACTGTT
>RJWM01027725.1:6929-26584 GCA_004363535.1 Dasyprocta punctata | reverse complement strand
TATCTGTTTTTGTCTTTGTTTTGAGACAGGGTCTCACTATGTAGCCCAGGCTGGCTTTGAAACCAGCCTCCTAAGTGCTGGGATTATAGGCATGTACCGCCACACCTAGCTTCTATCTGACCTTGACTAAGTGTTGCAATGCCTCTGAAACTAGGGTCCCAGTACAGGCCCGGGACCTGGCTGGCATCCGAGACTCCCAGGACTGTGAACAGAGGCAGATGACAGGGATAACTCTCCCTCCCAACCAGTCCTACCCTTCCTGCCAGCTCAGGGCCGGCCTGTGCCCCCCCACCCCATCTTCCTGGTGATAAATGGCAGCTTCCTGTTTCACAAAACTGGACATTCACTGGGGAAAACAGAATGGTGAACAAAGTGGCAAGTCAGCAGTGTCCCCATCCCTGACATAGTGCTCCTGTCAGGCTGCTGTGGGACTCGCTCTCCCCGCCCCAGGCTGCACTCCTGCCTGATGTCCAGGCATCCTGGCAAGGCTCCCCAGCTTCCTGTAATGCGGAGTGTCCCCACCCCAGTGCCTACAGACAGCAAGGCGAGAAAGTTCCATGCCAGGAGTCTTCTGCAGGCGCTTCCTCTCCGTCCCTCAGGACGTGACCAGAGGTCCTGCCGAGGAGTGATGGGAACCAGTGCCCTTGTCCTCTACCCCCACCCCACCTCTGAGATGGGATCTGGGCTCCTCTAACATAGCACTAACACCAGAGACCGAGCCTTTCAGCTGGACCCAGGGCTACAAGAGGGCAGTGGCCACATCTCTACATTTCTGCCCCTAGTGTGTTGTGGGAGTAGTGACTGAGTGGGGTGATGGGGATCCAGCCTCTGGCACCAGACTCCTGCCCCCAAGCTCCAGTTCTGACGCACTGTGTGGCCTCAGGCAAGTTACTTAACCTCTCTGTTTCCTGTCTTCTCCAGAGTGTCAGCCTCACAGGATTGTTGTAGGGTGAGATGAGTACGTGGGAAGCTTTTAGCTCAGTTCCTGGTATCTAGGGTCAGGACGCAGCAGCAGCATCCACACTGTCATTAGTCATGTGTTTACTGTGTGCTGGGAACTGCCACATGCTTTAAATGAATATTAATTCCCCAGACAGCTCCATTTCTCAGAGGACACCTGCAGTTCAGAGTTTTGCTGACTTGCCCAAGTCCCACCAGCTTGTCAGTTTCCCTGGGAGCCACACTGGCTGCTCCATGCTCTTGGCCCTGCCAGCCAGCAGTGCTGTGGGAAGGGCGATTGGCTGAGGAAGTTCTTATGTTTCTTTCAGACTCGGATACAGGCATTATCTCTTGGAGTCTCCCCACAAGTTCAGTGTGGCTGACCTGCAGCAGGTGAGTAGGTGTGGCCCTCCCCAGAGCACTCATTCCTGGAGAAACCAGAAAGGGAAGTGGGAGGAAGGAACCCGCAGTTCTTCAGTTTCTCCCCCTCAGAATGGGCTCTCTACTATGCCCAGCTTCCTGGGAGGGACTGAAACAGGCACTCAGCAGACCTGGGGCCCCAAGGGTGAGAGTTTGGGGCCCTCCTTTCCTCACAGGAGAGCAGAGAGGTTTAGGTTCCATGTACAAATCCCATATTTCCCAAAGAGCTTGGGGCTCAGGGCCGGATGTCCTCCTGCCCATGTGGGATTGGGGACAGACCCCCAGTGAGGAGCATGGCATGGGGGCACAGCTGCTAAGGCCAGGCCTGCACTCTCTGCAGATCGCAGAGGGGGTGTACGAAGGGTTCCTCAAGGCCCTGATGGAGTTCGCCTCCCAGCATGTCTACCACTGTGACCTGTGCACCCAGCGGGGCTTCATCTGCCAGATTTGCCATCACCATGACATCATCTTCCCCTTTGAGTTTGACACCACAGTCAGGTATGTGGGACACCTGCAGCACCCCACACCCTCAGTCTGGCCCAGTGTGTCAGCAGTAGGCCTTGTGCCCTGGCTAGATGACAAGGTTGTCCAGAGCAGCCTAGGCCTGGGCTTCCCCCTCTGCTGAGCCACCTGTCACCCAGAGAGAGGTGATGCAGGCTTTCCGAGCAGGGCCTCCCTGACCTCAGTCTGCTAATGAGTTGAGGAGGGATTGATTGAGTTCCCACCCCAGCCAAAAACAAGGGTGGTGGGTGTCGTTCTTGGCCTGTTATTCCTCAGAATCAGAAGACTGAGTGGAAAATTTCACCCCAGCTTTCCTTCAATTCACATAGGAGCTAGTCATCCCTTTCAGTAGGTTCACCCAGCCAGGATACAGCCTCCCTGGGCCTGGGGCTGGTTTTAGATCAGAGTATTTTAAAGACAGCATTTAGGGACACCCAAGCAGCTGTTAAAAAAGTGCAGCACCAGTGGCTTCCAGGTCACCTTGTCTGAAGCAGCCTTCAGCACAGGCCAAGGGCACCATGTGTGGGCATGGGCTGTAAGACAGAGCACAGCTCACCATAGGTTCCAGCCAGAGCCCGGGCCAGCCCCGCCCCACCTGGCACAGTGGCCTCTCTCTCCCCAGGTGTGCTGAGTGCAAGACTGTCTTCCACCAGAGCTGCCAGGCTGTGGTAAAGAAGGGCTGCCCCCGCTGTGCCCGCCGGCGCAAGTACCAGGAACAGAACAGTCTCTCCTAAAACTGGCTGGCATCTTGGCTTGCCCTCAGCCTGGTCTTCTGTTTCACCAGCGTCACAGCTTCTCCCTTGTCAGGAAGACCCTTGCTGTGATGCCCTTGCCACCCCCACCCTTCTCCAGACCCCAGCAGGGGCCAGAAGGCCTGCACCAAGCCTGGCCTGCCTCACACCACGACCCTCCACTGGGGTTATGCAAACACTGTGGAAACGGAGACTTGGGGACATTTTCAATTCCACGTTCCCGATTAAAAGGTCTAGTTTTTTAAAGTGGGCTATTTTTCCCCTCATATTTCAACAAAAAATATTTTTTTTATTCTTGATCCTAAGCAAGTCACCCCAGAAATCCAGGCCTTCTCACCCTGAGCTGATGTGTGGGAGCCATTTGGCCTGGCATGGGGCAGGCAGGTGGCCCGGCACAGCCACTGCCAGACAGACCTGCTGCCAATGGCAGGGTCAGGGTCAGTCCTGGTGACTGTCCTCCTTTCCCACCTCTTCTTGACTGCCTGCTCTGCACTCCTCACCAAAGCCTCCCCTTTCTCAGCATCAGTCCCCAGCTTTTCTCAGGTCTGGGGTGCTGGCCTCAGTAAGAAAAGGAGAAACGAATCAAAACCAGCACTGTCAGCACTTTGAGCCTTCCTTGTTCAGGGAAGGCTGGCATCACCTGCCCTTAACCCCACACCCTCCTCGTGCACACAGATGGCTAGAGCCACCTCATGTGTCTCTAGGGGTCACACCCCCACCTGCCTGACCTTGCCAGGACAGACAAACTTGGGTCTCCAAGAGGGCAAGGAGCCTAGACCAGGGCCAGCTGCAGGCCCCACACTGAGACAGAGACCTGTCCACCTGAGCTGCACAGGCAGAGAAGCTGCCCTGTGGAAGCCTGCGCAACTCGGTCCTACCAAGCCATGGGCTCACAAAGCCTCCTGGACTGGCCCAGCAGGGCACTGCCAGAGCCTGGAAAGTTCCCAGAGCACAATCAACTTTTGGAAGGGGCCTTGGAGCAGGATGGGAGCCTGAACTGTTCTCAAGGTGATGTTTAGACTATGGAGGCATGGGGGGAAATGTGGGTGTGAGCTCTGCTATCCCCTCTCCTGCACCAGCAGCCCCCTCTGGCCACCCTGCCTGCCTTGTCTTCAAGTGGAGGCCTCAGGACATGCACCTTTCAGGGTCAGGAGGTGAGCCTTCGGGTGGGGATACAGCCCTGTGTGGGGCATTCACCTAGCACACCCAAGGCGCTGGTCCCATCCAGCACTCAAGGAAGGAAGGAAGGAAACAAAGATGAGCCTTCCCTGCCCTCCCTGGGGTGATAGCGCTGCTGAGTCACCTGCCCAGCCCCAGAGCTGGAGGAATTGTGTAATAAAACAGAGGAGGCAGTGGGGAGGTGGCAGCAGCTGCAACACAGCTCCTCTGTCTCCATCATGTGTCCCTGTGAGGGAATGTGAAGACATCTATGCCCAGAACACCTAAGCCTCCAGAACCAGGTCCATCTCCCTGCCCCACACCCACAGCCAGCATTAATGCTGCCACAAACAGCCCAGGTACCTGAATGGGCAGGAGTTACCTGGGGTGGACATGAGCCTGGGAGTAAATCCCAGGTGCCCTGGGAGGCAACAGGAGCAAGGCCTGGTTGGTGGGGCCTCCTCTCACCCTGCCACCATGAGCATTAAGCCAGCCCCCTCCTGTAACCAAAAAGCTGCTAATGCGGTGCGTTGACTCTCACCCCACACCTCCAGAGGAGAGCTGCTGTGAGCCTCAGCAATGCCCACACGTCTTCAGATGTTACTGTATGCAATAAACTTTTGAGACAGGCTCAGCCCCTGAAAATCACTTTTCTGTGTATTAAAGGAACTACCGCTGTGTGCTTTTGAATGATTTTGTGGTAAAGATGGTCTTTCTCATCTCTCTCTGACTTTGGAACACTAACCCTGCCACTGGGGGAGATATCAACCATGGCAAGAGCTAAAGGGCCCCTCTTCTTAGTCCATCTTTGGGCCCAGGAGAGTTCCAGCTGGGGGTGCACACTTGCAGGCAGGGGTTTGTGCACCAAGAAGGGCAGGGAGAAAAGGATACATGAGCAGCAGTGTCTAGGCCTCCCTTCTGTGGTGAGGAGCAGGGTCCCTGGCCTGGGGTCCAAGGGCTTTGTAAGGTCTCCACCGTAACAGCTGAAGCTGGTTGCCCAAGGCTTCATTTCCTAAGCCTTAAATGTCAGGGCACTGCAACCCCAGGAACACAAGAGAAATCAAGGAACACGAAGCAGTGGGAGAATGAGTTTAGCAGGGCCCCAGAACCCGGGCTTGTGGATTTGGGGCCTTTACTTGGCTGCTGTCTTCCTCAGAAGATTTCGGAGAAGCTGAGGGACCTGTGCAGAGGTCCCTGCAAGAAGAAAAGAAGGAAACACGAAATCCCAGAGAACCAGGTTGTAGGAAAATGAGGCCTAAAAAGAGTGTTCAGATCTGCAGCTTCCTGTTGAAGACTAGGACACCTGCTGTCCATTCCTGAGCCCAGCTCCCCCAGCAAGTTACCCTCCAGGAACAGTGAGCAGGAGGATCCAGGCCTGGTTGGGGGCAGGGCTGAGAACTAGTACTCCTCACAGTCCTTGGCAAAGTGCCCTTAAGGGCACGAGTTTCCCCCTCCACCTAGAAGAGAGGTTTGGAGAAGCAAACCTAACCTGCAGACCTTATCTCAATACAGACAGTAATGACACTGGTATACGCCTGGAATTCAGCACTCAGAAACCTGAGGCAAAAGGATCATCATGAGTTTGATCCAAGCCAAGGTTACAAAGTGGGTTCAAATTCAGCCTTAAATGGCGAGACCCTGTCTCAAAACAAAAGACTATGAAACACCATGGCACACACCTACTTAGGTGGCGGAGGCAGAAAGGATCAAGAGTTCCAGCCCAGCCTAAACAATTTAGGGCTCTCTCAAAAAAGGGCTGTTACATGGCTCAGTAGTACAGTGCCCCCTGGGTTCAGTCCCCAGTGGGCGGGGGTGGGGGTGGGGACAGTCTGTAGATGCATTTCCAACCAAACCCTTGGTGCTATTTAGGCTGTCTGAAGTCAGGCTTGGGATGGGGGCTCCCTCCCCTCAAACATAAGCACTTAGGCAAACTCAGCACTAGCACCTATGCAGATGCACCACTGTTCTTGTAGGCTCTGAGAATGAGTCAAGGCCTGCAAGCCCCCTGACGGGCTGCCTAGCCTATGTCTGAAGTGAGAACTGAGTCAAGTCAGAGGGGCAAGGCTACTATCCCCAGAGGCAAACCATTCCCAGAGAGACCCCAAGGGGAGGGCCCTGGACTCCACTGGAGACCCTGGCCTCCAGGAGGCTGCCCTACACTACAAGGGCAGGGGTCTCAATAGGAGGGAAATCGGGCCGAAGTTGGCGGGAGGCCGGCGTCCTCATCCCTGGAGACAGCCAGCTGTGGCTCAGCATCCATCCCATGATGGGGGGGCGGGGGAAGGGGCGGCGTTTCGGCTCCTGGGGCACGAAACGGCCCAGGGGACAGGAAGCCGGGATACCGGGGATTGTCTTTTGCAAACGCAGCCCAGCCCCAGGCGGAGAGGAAGTTCTGCCGGGCGCTCTGCTGGTGCCTCCCTCATACATTGTTGAACAGGAAACAGGGCAGCGCGGAGGCCGGGCGGTGCAGGAGGGAGAGCGGGACTCCGAGCCGCGCGCGACCCTGGGACGAGTGGAAGCGAGGCCAGCGGGCCGACACCCTGAGGTGCCAGGGCCAGAGGGGCTGGGCGGGGGGAGGGAGGGCGGTCCCCAGGTGGCAGGTCCTTGCCCAGAGCCCCGCGCGCCACCCGCTTTGCACTGCGCTGGGACGCGAGAAGGACACCGCGGGTCGGTTCCCTGGGGAGGCAAGAGTCCGCCCTCTACCCGAAGAGGGAGCCGGGCGCTCTGCGCCGACTCGAGCGTTGGCGCCTCTGTGGCCCCTCTGCGTCACCTGGGTAGCAGGCGCCAGACACCGCTTGGCGGTCGGTGCGTTCTAGCGCTCCGGGGGTCCTCCTCCTTCCCCCAGGATCGCAGGCGCCGGTCACCCTCCTGCCTAGCCCGAGACCCTGCTCTGTGGCGGGTGACACTGCTGTGGAAATCTCCGTCAGCCGGCTGCGCCCAGAAAGGGCCTAGGGCGGGCGGAGGTGGGACGGGGACGCGCAGGGCAGGCAATCCGGCTGGAAAGGCTCGTGGCTGGTGATTCAGGGACAAATGGCCTCGCTCAGAAAGCGAACGACCGGACGGGACCAGCAGCCCCAGCAGGGGATTCCCAGAACAGCGCGCCCATGGGTCGCAGGGCTCCCGACAGCAGATCCCGCCGGCGCAGGGGGCCTGGGACTGCGCGCACGACCCGCCAGTGCCCCCTTCCCGTTCCCACGCCCGGTCCCCCGTGCCCACCATGGGCCTCTGCACGCGGGCTGTGCCTCCTCCTCGCTCCCGCCCACAGCTGCAGGGGGCCTGGGTACAGCTCTGCTGAGGGTCCCTCTCCGCCTCTACCCTCACCAGCTCCCGCGCGAGCACTCTCCGGCTGCCCTCCACGCCCCGCCCCGCGATGGCCGGGGTCTAACCTGCACCCTCGCCGGCTCGGCGCGCACCGCCCATGGGCTCCCCGAGGCCCACCCTGCCCAAGTGAGTGAGCGACTGGGGTCGGGGAAGGAGGCGCGGGGCGGGGCTCTTCTGTCTAGCCTACCTCCGGAGCTCAGCGTGCTCAGTGCCTCAGTAACACCGTCAAGTAACGCTTGAGAAAGTAAAAGAATGCCGTGACTCCTTCATCCCTCGGTTTGTTCCCGGGGTCCTCGGCCTCAGCAAGAGGCCAGCTCCCGGCTGCTGGCAGTGGGCCACCTCATAGGACAGGAGCTGGTATGGTCCGTGTAGAATTCAGAGCCACTTCCGGTGGAGGCCTGGGTCTTGTCTAAGTGAAGGCGCACGAGCAGGCGCAGCTGGGCTGAGCCAGACTGGCCCGAGGTAGTCGCTCCAGAGAGCTCTGGGGGCCTGGCAACACGGGATGGGGGGTCACTATTACCATGCAGAACCAAAGGCGGGAGCGGCAGGCCAACCCCAGGTTCACATCACGGCCAAGCCACTGGGGAAGGGAAGAGAAACCGAGAGAACCGGTTCCTCGGCCTTGGCAGTCAAAGTCCCTGGGACTCTGGCAGGCAGGTACACTCCGGGGAGCTACGCACTGAGCGCTCTGCAGATTCCCTGTAGGAAACAGGTTACTTTCCCCACTTCTCCAGCAGGAAAACTGAGGCTCAGTAAATACTAGGCAAAGGGATCTTTGAGCCAAGACTTCCCGGCAGTCATTCAGGGCCTGTGTCACCACCCCAACCTTCCCCACCACGGAACCGAAGTGAGCCTCAAATCTTAGCATGAACGCCACAGAATGAAGGGGTTGTCCTAATTCCGGCGCTGAGCGTAAGATCGGGAACCCAGGGGTGATTTCATGCAAGTACCCTTATCAAAGACCGGGACCCTGAAGCCAGGGCGCGCAGGGCGGGCTCAAGCCAGGCCTCTGTCTCCTTGCGCATGCGGAGCTCGCTCTGACCTCGCCTCTTCTCGTCCCTTGCAGGGAAACGCAGCGGCTGCGATGGCAGCGGACGTCGAGGGCCAGGTGGACGTACTGGTGGAACATCCCTTCGAGTACACCGGGCGGGACGGGCGCCTCATCGCCATCCGGCCGAACGAGCGCTACCGCCTGCTGCGCCGCAGCACGCCGCACTGGTGGCATGTGCGGCGCGAGCCAGGCGGCCGCCCCTTCTACCTGCCTGCGCAATACGTGCGCGAGTTGCCAGCACTTGGCAGCCCAGCCCCACCAGCCCGCGCCCCCCGGCTCCTGAGCGTGCCTGGCCTTCCCGCCCGCCTCTACGCGCGGCCCGTGGCGCCCGTGCGACCCGCGCATTCCCTGGATGACCTGGCACGCGCCGCCGCGCCCCCCGGGATCCCTCTGGAGGGCGAGCGACGCGCCAAGGCCTGCAGCGTGGCGGGCTCCTGGGTGTGCCCGCGGCGCCTGGCGCGCAGCGGCTCCGAGGATGTCGACGAAGCTGCCACGGAGAGGACCCCGGAGCAGGTAGGCCCTGGGGCGCGGCGAGGACGCGTGGCTGGCCCGGGCCCTGGTCTGTGGCTCTCTGGCGGCGACGCGCCTTGGAGGTGTCTGGGCCGGAACCGACCCGACGTTAGTGAGGCCTTTGTTCCTCTCACTGCTGGGTTCGTGTTCTGCCACGGAAAGGCAATGGAGCCCGGCTGGGGACCCGGCGCCCCCTGCGGCCCGGACGCCTGGCACGAAGTTCGCGCGCCGCCCGGTGGCGACAGGTTCAGGTGTGAGGCTGGCGCTAGAGAGGAGTGCCGAGTCCCTCTGGGGACTTCAGGCCTTTCGGTTCCTTGCTGAGCTCGCGGCGGTTAAGTTCTGAAAGAGACGCGAGATTGACGAGGCCGCCTCCGAGTTCGGCTATGTGGGTTTGAGAAATCGAAAACCGCGCGTTTTTAAGACACCCGTGCATCTCCGGAGTCCTCCGCTGCCCACGCTGTCTCGATCCCAGAGGGTTCGCGAGGAAGAAAGGTGCCGGGAGCCACTGTCGCCTCTCTCATTCACCAGTTGGGGACACATCGACTCACTTCCAGTCCCAGGGCTCGGTTTGCTTTTTAGCCCAGAGGAGGGAGCGCGTGGGGACCCTCGGGACTCCTATCGCACCCACGAGGAGGCCCAGCTCCGGGCCGGGTTGGCCACCCGTCGCCCCCGTTACCGTCCCGCCGCGTCTCATCGCCCTGAAGAGTTCAGGTTTTGCGGCAATGGAAACTCGAACTTGACCCTACTGGGTGCCCTGCCAGGTGCTCCGGAGCCACGGACTGCCCCGGGCTGGATGTCCCCGTGTGTAAACACGATACCCACGGTTCAGGCTTGCTGTGGGTCTTAAACAACGGGTGTTCTCCTGTGCGTCCCTCCCTGTCCTCGTTCGGGGGGGCGCATGCCCTCTCGTGGCCAGAGCGAGAACAGCACCCGGCGTGCGCGCTGGGGGCAAGTGGCCTTTTGTCAGGTTCACCCGTCAGCAGGCCAGGTGCCTTCTCGAGGATAGGAGCCCGGGTGCCAGCGCTCCATCCCGGCGGCCCTGTTCCCGGGCGCTCTCCGGGTCTCTCCGGGTTCTGGCGATTAGTGATGGTGGGAGCGAGTCCACCGCCTCACCACGCGCGCTCCTAGAGTTGAGGTGAGGCTTTGCGCTCTGAACCCGCCCCCCATCTGGCTCGAAGATTGTGCACCGAGGATGTGTGTCGAGGAGGAGCGAGTGGCGGCAGCCCTCTACCGGTGAGTCGGGGCTCTGCAGCCTTTCCAAGAGCTGCCGCCCCAGACCTCCAGGTCCCCCGCACCTTCTGAAAGTCAACTCAGCCACCACAGTTGCTGCCCAGGATCCCTGTGTCCTCTTTCTTCCTGCAGTTAGTTTGGGGGTCACAGGGAGGAGTCAAGACCTCCAGAGATCTGGGTGTGGGGCAGACGCGCTGCTGTCTGACTGTACTGTGGCTCTAAGGCAACCCCCAAGTCCCACCCACTGTAAGCAGAACAGAAGCGGCTCCCACCCTTCCTCACTCACGGCCAGCTGTGGCGCTCTCTGACACCCTGCTCCCAACAAACGCCTAGGGTAGGAGCTGGCTATCCTCAGAAAGAAGCCCCTCCCTGCCTTTCCCTGTCAAGGCAGCATTTCAGGAAAAAATTTCCTGAAAGGTGAGCCTGCCTGTCTCCGCCTCCGCTTGTGCAGGAGGACTCCCTTAAGCATAAGCTGGTCCACCACTTGCCTAGCCCCAGGTGGATTTGCCGATCTGCACAGTCACAGCTCTGGGACACGCTCTCTGGGGCCAGTGGCCCACAGAAGGGGATAGATCGTGAGCATGGGCTGAGAAGTGTGTACATTTGGGGCATGGATGGCACTGGTGCTGGCAGGGTGAGGTGGGGTGGGTGGTGTGCACCAGCTATGCCTTGTGAATCTTTGTCAGCACTTGGAAGGTTTTTCTCAGAGAAGGGACTGGGACATAGAAAAAGCCCCTGTGGCTAAGGTCACAAGAATGGCCGAGGACTTCCATGACTTCACCAGCGTGTCATGGAGATGGGCAAGATGGACAAAGGAAAGAGATGGGGAGCAGAGAGGAAACAGCCAGGGGAACAGGAAGGAAAAGCAGGAACGTGGTGGCCCAGAAGCCGAGGAGAAGCATCCAGAGGAAAGTGTTGACAGGAGGGTCAGGGTAGATGAAGGCTTCAGGACATTTATCTGAAGTGGCCACTCAAGGCCAGATGGCTGAGGACGAGGGAGATGGGTGGAGAGAGCAGGCAGGGAAGGGAGATGCAGCCAGGAGCCCCAGGCTTTGCCAAGTGATGGGTGGGAACAGGGGCTGAGGATAGGGAGGAGGTGAGTGAGGAGCAGGATCCCTGGAAAGGGAGGAGTGACGGGCCTAGGACAGAGGGGTTCAGGGTGCAGACAAGGGACATGGAGCCTCTGCCACAGAGATGTGTTCCAGTCCAGAGATGCAGCTCACCAGCCCGGACCCCGGGGACACAGAGTGTGCTGGGATGGTCCCCAAGGACTGACCCCTGTGGCTCTCCCTGACTCAGGCACCCTCTACCCTGAGCACAGATGGGTTCAGAGAGGGTCTGTGGGCCTGAACCCTAACTCCACCCTGGCCACCAGGCTGTCTCAGCCTTCCTGCTCCCCAGGCAAGAACAGCACACACAGAGGCACAGGGCCATGGGGAGCAGGAAGGAGTAGACATGTCCCAGCCTCACCTTCCAAAACAGCTGGGGTGCCACCACTGAAGGCAGAGCCAGACGTCCCAGGAGGGCCCAAGATGGAAGAGAGGGCAGGGTTTGCCAGGAGGACCACACCCACACACCCAGGAGGATCCCGCCCATCCAGGAAGCAAAGCAGGGTCCAGGGGCCTTGAGGTGTGGCCTCCTTCCCCCGCCCTGGGCTTTGGGCACTGCAGCTCCTTACGCAAACAGCCCAGGAGGCACCACACCTGAGCAGCCCTTACCTGGAAGGAGCCCCGGGCCTTATTCCTCCCTCCACTTCCGGGAACTGTGAGTGACCCCTCTACTGGCGCTGGGAGCTTGGGGAGGTTTCTCATATTCTCCCCTCCCCTGGACACCCAACTTGGCTTTCCCTGGACGCTTCTGGGACATAGCTCAGGACAGACCCACCCATGCCCACTCCTGGCCAGCCAAGGAGTTTGGTAAGAACGGGGAACTGAAGCCGGGTTGAAAGGCTACAGCGAGCACTATCCCTCCTCTGACACCTCTCACCAGGGGCACTTGGCCAGTACTTAGCTGGCCTCTTCATGCCTCACCTGACCTTTCCTCCTCATGACTCACAGCAGCCCCAGGACCTGGCTTGTGACCATTCGTGGTCACTTAGGGGACTTCCCACCATCCCCCTACCAAGCGAAGGTGGCCTGTGTCCCCTGAACAGCTCCCTGGAGCTGGGCTTATTCCTCACTCTGGTCTCTGGCCCTGTCAGCCCCCAAGCCTCTGAGATGGACCACTCCCTGCGCTCCACGCCCAGCCCGATTGTCTCTGCCCTCCCTGGGCTGCTGACAACCTCTGTGCTGAACAGTGCTGGTCAGTGCCAGGCCCTGGGGTGCAGGATGATGAAGGATGAGTTGGGGTCCACATCAGTGTTGGGGAGATTGAGGGCTGGGGCTGGACTGGTGAGCAAGGAAACCGTGACCCCTGGTTGATGTCAGGGTGTAATGGGGCCCATAGGGCTGGAGCCCTGGGGTTCAGAGACATGAGAGTTCTTGCTTAGATTTGGGAAGCTCTGTTTCCAAACTGTGGGAGGATCTGGGTTGGGGAGCTGTCGACTAGCACAGGACAGGCCTGAGGCTCCCTATCCAGCTCAGCCCTGGGCTCCCACAGACACCCACCTTGCATCCTGTCCTTAGCTGGAGAGTAGAGCCAGGTCTCTGTGTTGTGCTGGGAAGCAGAGGGCTGAGGGCGCTGCCCCCACATGTGTGCCCCCTGGTTCTGTGAGGTGCACTCGCCTGGCCACTGGGAGAAGTAGGGTGGTCCTGGGGCGCCTGTAAAAGTATATGATACCATTATGGCTAGAACTTCTTATTGGCTCGTGAGTAACACAGCTTCCCTTTGCTTTTCATATTTTTTGCTGGACACAGGCATGTCTGACTGTGGCCTCAGGCTGGACACACCCAATCCTTCCTCCAAGTCACAGGCCAAAGCCTGTATCTGAGTGTGTAGGTGGCAGTGTCTCCAGCACCTGGGTTGAGCCTCACTAAGAACACTGAGATAACAGCCAAGTTTTGTCTCTTTCCTGCGAGCATCTGGGTTTCTTCCTGTGTTTTTACTTCCCTCAGTTCTGCAGTGTGCTGACCACTGAGTGTCCTCCTGCTTGTCCTTTCCTCTCCTTTCTTTGTCTTCTAAGACTGGGCTTGAGCTCTTGCCCTCAAGACCCTCCTTTCCCTGCCTGTCAAGGGTGGGCTCACACACAGGTACTCTGTGCCTGGCAAAGCACCCTGTTTTTTGCTTGCATATTCATGTAGTCAGGAAACTGCAGGTGCTGATGGCCACTGGGTGGGCCCTGGCCTGACAGTTCACTGTCCAGGAGCAACTGGTCAGCAAAGCCCAGTCACAGTCAGGGTTGGTGGGGCCGCTGGTTGTCCCCTCCCAGAATTTTGTTGGCAGAGGTGTAGGCACAATTCCTAGAAGAGAGTGGTGACCTCCTGGGCCCCTCCAGATCCAGATTTTCAGGTGTAGACTTTTTTCTCATCGGTGCTAGTTAGTCTATTCAAATTTCCTATTAGTTAATTTTGGCCATCTTATGTTTTATTAGGAAGGCATTCATTTTCTCTAGATTTATAAAATCTCTATTTTAAAAATACATTGTGGGTTTCTTTGGAGCCAAGGAAATGATTTTTCTAAGCTTTTTATAGACATAGAAAATTGAGTATTCTCTATGTAAGTGTTGTAAATTTTCATGTGTATTGAATTTGTTGGTTATATTGATTCAGACTTTCATATTGCTTTTCATCTTTGTTTCTGATAGAGGTTTTTAAAAGTTTCCACTCAAATTTTATCTATGAACTTCTTGTGCTTTTCATCGTTTTTGCTCTTTATATTTAGTGCAGAGTGTTGGGAGCACACAGATTCTTTCTGCTCTGTGGTCACAGGCTGGCCATCCTCTGCATCCCAGGTCAGTCTGTAACCTTCAATTTCAATATGGTCTGATAACTTTTGGTGTCTTTTTTATTCTCAACTATAATTACTTTTACTTGGCTGCTACTGGGGACTAAACTCCACCAGTAGCAAAGGTATGTCCCTTGGCCTTTATTATTTTTGAGACAGGACCTTGCTTAGTCACTAAATTGCCCAGGCTGAGTTTGAATTTGGGGTGCTCCTGCCTCAGCCTCCCATAGTGCTGAGATTATAGACATGCACCACACCCAGCCGCAGTCATCTTTTTAGAATAATTTTTGTACCATGCCATCCCCCAGTGCTGAAGGTTGAACTCAGGGCCTCAGGCATGATAGGTGAGCATTCTGCCACTGAGTAACATACTGATCCTTTTTTTTTTTTTTTTTTTTTTTTGAGACAGGTCCTCACTAAGTTGCCAAGACCAACCTGTAACTTGCGACCCTCCTGTGTTAGCCTCCCAAATAGCTGGGATTTCAGGGATGCACAACTGTGCACCCTGCTTAGAAAGTATTTTTGTGTATGTTTTACACACATGTACAGCGTGTAGACAGTACTTGTAAACCCAAGCTCTGTGTCCTTAACCCATTTCCAAAGATTGCCATTTTTTGAATTTTCATGTTACCTAGAAAAATTCGAGGAACCAGGTTTTGAAGAGAAAAATTATAATTATCTTCCATTATTATGGGCAGCCCAAAAATGCAACACTAGGCATAAAAGGATTACAGGGACACTTGCTTTTTTTTTTTTTTTTGCAGCACCGTGGGTTGAACTCAGAATCTCCTACCTGCCAGGCAGGTGCTTAAGCCACTAAGCCAAACTCCCAACCCTACTTTTTTTGAGGCAGGGTCGCACTATGTAGCTCAGACCAGCCTTGAGCTCCTGTTGTAGCCCAAGCTGGCCTCGAACTCCCAACACTCCTCCTACCTCAGCTTCCTGAGCGCTGAGATTAAAGGCATGCGCCACCACCCCCGGCCTGAACTTGCTTCCATTGTTTGCATTTTCTGTTTGGCCTGTGGTTTTCCTCTTCAATTGGGCTGCTACTGATTCCCTTTCTTCCTCTGTGTTTTCTTCATACAGTGGCTTCTGTCTCGCCAAACACATAAGTTAGATCGTGCTGGGTGGGTTTTTCTCCACATGCCCCTCTGCCATTCACAGAACCTGCTGGTCTACAGACTTGGTGTCTCAGTTACCTTTCTTGTTGCTGAGACAAAATCCCCAAAATCCAAAAAGTTAAAGGGGAAAGGTTTATTTGGCTCACAGTTTGTGGAGGTTTCAGTCATAATCAGCTGGCTCCACGGCAGGTGGCACATGACAGAAAGCAGAGTAGCACATGGCAAGCAAGTGACCAGCCACAACAGACAATAGCAGCATCTTTTGCCCCTTTTGTACTCTATTTTGGGATACTGGAGTTAGGGTGGTGCGAAACCAGTCAGCGGACCCATGTAGCAATCACCCATCCGTAATCCCAGTGTCACAAACTCTAGATCCACCCACCTCTGAAAAAGCCCCACCTATGACTACATGAGGCTTTGGGGAGGCATCTAGACACTAGCTGTAATGCTCAGGAAGATCTGATGGTCATACAGCTGTTGTCCCCTCGTTTCTCCCTGGGGTTCTCAGCCGGGTCCTGACCAGCTCCTCCAGGCTTTTCTCTTCCCGCTTCGTTTCCACCCCTAAATACTTTTATCCTATGTTTGCTATATTTCTTCTGCTTTCTTCCAGACCACACATTGAAATCTCAGGAGCAAATATGTTTTCCTTTAATTAGTAAAATAAGAATTTCAAGTTCTTAAAAAAGTCTTTTTTTAACCTTTTGCTTTACTCAAATCTCCTTTAAAGAGCTTTTATTTTTGTTGTTGTTGTTGTTCAAGTTGTAATTGTATTTCTAGCCTATCCATCTGCTAGTAGTTGTGACTTTTTTAAAAAACTGGTAATGTGTTGGGCATGGTTATGCACCCCTGTAATCCCAGCACTCTGGGAGGCTGAGGCAGGAGGATCACAAGTTTGAGCCCAGCCTGGGCTGCTTAACAAGATTATGTCTCAGAATAAATAACCATGGGACAGGAGATGTAGCTCAGTGTGAAGGCTCCGGTTCAATACCCAGTGCTGCAAATAAATAAATAAATCCTGACTGGTAATGAGTTTACAATGTTTTGTTTTGTTTTTATTTTTTTAAACCAAACTGGGCACTGTTGTGTGCACCTTGCAGTCCCAGCTACTTAGAGGCTAAGGCAAGAGGATCACAAGTTCAAGGCCAGACTAGGCAATTTAGCAAGACCTTGATTCTTTTTTTAAAAAAGTTTATTGGTACAATTTAGATATACATAATGATCACATTCATCATAGGGAATTTGTACCTGTGTATGATATATCTTGGTTCCTCTTTTGTCTCATTCCCCTCCCCTCTCTTCAGTACCCCTTTCCCTCCTTATTTACTAAGTTTTGTTTCCATTTTATCCTTCTTTTCTCATTTTTTTCCATTCCCCTTCCTTCCCACCTCCTCACTCCCTTATTCCGCTTTCCTTTTGAAAAATTTCTTCCTATGTCACAATATTTATTGTGCATTTTGGTTCTTATTTAAACTTTCAGTTTCTCACATCAGAAGGACAAAGGTATTTTTATGCATGTGTGTCTGATATATTTCACTTAAGACTATGATCTCAAGGTCTATCCATTTAGCTAGAAATGTCTCAGGCTTATCCTTTATGGCAGAGTAGTACTCCACTATAAAAAATAAAAAAACCCACATCTTTCTTATCCATTCACCAGTTGAAGGATATTTGGGCTGTTCCCAAGATTTACCTATTACAAACTGCGCTGCTATAAACATGAGTGTGTGTATATCACTGTGATATGATATTGGGGACCCTGGCAAGTGACCTCAGTCCCCTGTTTGGCTCTATGACGCAAGGCTGCAAAGAACTCAGACACAAAATAAAAGTGAAATTGGGAACTGGGATGGTCAGTGCTTGAGGCAGTGAAGACCCCGAACCAGCCATACCCAAGGTATTTGTTGGTTGTACGATCTATGGAATGGGACGAGAGGCCACGTGTGGTTGCTAGGGATAAGCCGCTGACACAGGCAGGACTTGTAAAGGAGGGGACGAAACATCCTTGCCTCAAGGACAGAAGAGAGCAGGAAAAGGTCATGGTTAACAACTAACTCATTTTTCAAGTAAAATAAACAATTCTGGGAAAAAAACTTTGGGAAGAGTCACTTGTCCTCGGCTGCCGTGTTATCTCCTATCAGAGCCCACAGCCCCACGGCCTGACCGAGCATCTCTGGTCTCTGCTTTGGCTGTTCCGGGTGCGGGAGGATTACTAATCCAAGCCCATTGCAGTGCTCTTCTGAGTCACGTAGGCTCAGACTCACTACTTAAGCCAGTTGTGGGGTTAACTCTGCAGCCCGCTCTGGGCACAATCAATGGGGCAGTCACTCAGTATGATGCTTTTAATTTTGGAGGGAAGCCGGGGATTTAGCTCAGTGGTATAAGTGCCTGCCTGGCAGGCCTGAGATTGTGAGTTCGATCCCTGGTACCAAAAAAAAAAACCAAAAACAAACAAACAAAAAAATTGGAGAGAAAATACCAAGAAAGGGAATAGCTGCATCAAATGGAACCTCTAGTTTCAGCTTTTGAGGACTCTCTGCACTGATATCCACAGTGGTTGCACTAGTCTACACTCCCAACAACAGTGGAGAAGGATTCCTTTCACAGCCTCTCCAGCATTTGTTACTGGTTAATTTCTTGATAATGGCCATTCTTTCTGGGGTGAGATTGGATCTTAGCATTATTTTAATTTGTATCTCTTGAATCATCAGTGATGTTGAGCATTTTTTCATATATCTATTTGCCATTTCTACTTCTTCATCTGAGAAATGTGTGTTCATCTCAGATGCCCATTTTTGGATTGGGTCTTTAAATTGGGGGGGCTCTGATTGTTTTCAATTCTCTATATATTCTAGATATTAATCTTTTGTCTGAGGAACAATTGGCTAAGATTTTTTTCCCCACTCTGTGGTCTGTCTCTTCAATCTGTTGGTGATTTTTTTGCTATGCAAAAGCTTTTTAATAGGATGAGATTTCAGTTGTTGATTCTTTGTAGTGTTTCCCATACAATTGGGGTTTCATTCATGAAGTCTTTACCTATACCTATCTCTTTAGGAGTTCTACCTATTCTCTCTTCCAGCAGAGTTAGTTTGTTTTAATATTTAGATTTTTTCTTACATACAGTAAGAGCTTTATTTCCTAAAAAAGTCCACATGAAAATATAAAATATTTTAACAGTCTAAGATAAGTCATTGGTATGTAAAAGGTGTAAAAGTTACTATTTTTTAACATTAGATTTTATTGGTATATTTTAGATATACATAACAATCACATTCATCATAGAAAAGGTACTACCCTTAACAGTCTAGGATAAGTCATGGGTATGTAAAAGGCTGTGTTCTTGACTCTAAAAATCATATACAGTTCATAAATGAAGGCTGTTAGGACATATATACAAAAAATATAACTTGGGAACTTGGATTAAAACTCAGAAAGTTGACTTTTTATCATAAAACTACTAGAAGAAAGTGTCTTCCACATATCTTAGCTATAAAATGTACTTTAATACCAACCTTAGCTAACTTGCATTTTTTTCCTTTTTCCTTCCTTCCTTTCTCCTTTTCCCTATCCTTTTTCCTTTTAAACAATTTCTTCCCACTTAACAATATCTATGTACATTTTAGACTTTATTTACTTTTTCAGTTTCTCACACCAGGGAGACAATACAATGTTTATACATACATGTCTGATTTATTTCACTTAGGAGTGTGGTCTCAACTTGCATTCATTTACCTATAAAAGTCTCCAGTTTATCCTCTTTTATGGCTGAGTAGTACTCCATTGTACAAAAATACCACATCTTTTTTATCCATTCCTCAGTTGATGGGCCTTTGGGTTGTTTCCAAGATTTAGGTATTATAAATTGTACTACTATAAACATAGATGTACATATATCACTATGGTATGATGTTTTTAACTCTTCTGGGAAGATACCCAAAAGGGGAATAGCTGAGTCAAATGGAACCTCTAATCCTAGATTTTTGAGGAAACTCCTTACTGATTTCCATAGTGGTTGCACCAGTCTGCATTCCCACCAACAGTGGAGAAGGGTTCCTTTTTCCCCACATCCCTACCAGCGTTTGTTATTGGTTGATTTCTTGATGATTGCCTTTCTTTCTGGAATGAGATGTAATTTCAGTGTTGTTTTAATTTATATTTCTCTAATAACCAGTGATGCTGAACATCTTTTCATATATTTATTTGCCATTTATATCACTTCATCTGAGAAGTGTATGTTCATCTCAGATGCCCATTTTTGAACTGGATCTTTGAATTTGAGGGATCTGATTTTTTCAATTCTTATATATTCTAGATACAAGTCCTTTGTCTGAGGGACAATTGACTAAAATTTTTTCTCATTCTGTGGGTTGTCTTTTCACTCTGTTGGTGATTTCTTTTGACATGCAAAACCTTTTTAATAAGATGAGATCCCACTTGTTGATTCTTTGAAGTACTTCCCTTACAGTTTGTGTTTTGTTCAAGAACTCTCTGCCTACCCCTATGTCTTTAAGGTTTCTACCTACTTTCTTTTCCAGTAGATTTAGTGTTTCTGTTTTAATATTTAGATCTTTGATCCATTTTGAATTCAGTTTAGTGCATGGTGATAGACATAGGTCTAGTTTTAGTCTTTGGTGTGTGGGAAGCCAGTTTTTCAGGAATATTTATTAAAGAGTCTATCTTTCTTCCAGTATACATGCTTGGTACCTTTGTCAAAGATAAGGTGACTAAATGTGTTTGGAGTTGTGTCTGTATCTTATAATCTGTTCCATTAAT
>RJWM01027724.1:0-26500 GCA_004363535.1 Dasyprocta punctata | reverse complement strand
GAGCATGCGCAGCACCAGCAAAGCCCACAGGCTGTTCAGGCAATGGTGGGAAAATGGACCCAGGTCGACAGGTGTGATGATTTGAATGCCTATACTTTTCAGTATAATATGCTTCTGTAAGGGTTAATAATTCCAATTTCTAACACTGGATTTTGCTTACCAAACTGGAGGTGATAGAGATAGATTTTGCCTCATAAACAGAGGAAAGAATTAAATAAACTGGCAGGTGAAGGGTCGGTGTCCCCAGGTTGTGCTATCTGCAGTAGACAGGAGCAGCCTTGGGACAGGAAAGTCCCAGAGGCTCAATCAGAAACTACTACGTGGCCTTATTGTCAAAGAGTCGGGCACCTTGGGCTTTCATCCAACTGAGCGTCCAATGCTGTGTGGACAGAAAGTCCCAGTACACGAGTTGGATTCAGAAATCAGACATGCAAATCCAGAAAGATCCAAGCACTATTTCGACTGAGCTGTTTTCTCTCATGAAGCCACTTGAGAATTCCAAATCTGATTTAGAATCTATCTAAATAAGAACAAGAATAAAAGCAGTAACAATAGTTGTAACAATAGCAACAGTCTCCACTTAACCTAGTATCTTAACCTCTACTTGCCTAGTATCTTAACCTCCTCCTCTAATCAGGTCTTCACAGTAATCTGAAATAATCCAGTAGGAGTGGTCCCCCACCCACTTCATGGAGAAGAAAACAGAGGTACAAAGATAATAAAAAGGCACTTAGACACTCAAGGGGAGTAGACTCTTTTATTGCCTATTCATGGCTCTGTGTGACACTTAAATTCTTGAGAAATTACAGGGCAAATATTCACTCCTCATAGGCCAGTTTGTGCTTTCAAAGTATAAACATACAAACGCCACCAAAAACACTGAGAATTCGGACTGGTGTTTTCCCACAGGTGGCAGTTCCTGCTTAGATTCATTGGCTTCCACACTCCTAAAAGTCATTTCCTTTCTGAATCATAGTGCGGTTGGCAATAAATAATAAACAGTTTAGAGAACCCTTATAAAAACATAACCATCTGTGCTCCAAAATAAGCCTCGTGGAATTGAGAAGAGCCCAGCATAACGGAAAGGCTGGGGGCAGCGGGCGGTGGAGAGTAGCGGGTGGCGGGTTCCATGCTCCCAGAGTTCCCTGAAGACGGCCCATCATGGAGAGGCCCAGTAACACGCAGATTCACGGGCACAGGGACACGGGCTCCGCAGGTGTGGGGACGGGGGCGCCCCTGCGGCCCCTTCGCATTTCTTCAGCTTTCCCGGAGCTTATGCTCTGTCCTTGCCCTGCGCAGCCTGGAGCTCCCTGAGTCCCAGACTTAGCAGGAGGTGTCCCTGCAGGACTCCACTGCCGCGTGGTCCCCAGGGTCCCGGCGTCGGTCAGTTGTGTGTGTCAGTTCAGCCAGGCGATAGTACCTACTTAGCGAAACGCCCGATATGAGGGTTTTGCGTGGGTATTTAATAGGCGCGATAAACAAAGCAAAGTGGTTAACCGAGATGGTGTGGGCGGGCCTCTTCCAGTCGAGGGCAGAAAGGCAAAGGGAAAAAAAAAGCCCGCAAAGTCATGAAGGACACAACCTTGCAGGCTGCGGGACCAGTCTTTCAGCTCTGCCACCTGCTCCTGGCACAGAGCGCCCTCAGGGAGGGGCAGCAAGTGACGGAGGAGTAGGCGGGGGGCCTGGTGTGGCTTGGGACTAGGATGAAGGAGCAGAGGGCTGGGAGCGCCCATCCGCGAGATCTGTTTGAGGGAGCCGCTCCTGCAAGGTGGGTCCCCGCAGGCCGGATACTCAGTCTCCTGGAAAACATGGCTCCGGGCCTTCCCGCGTCTGTACCTCAAGATGCAGCTTCAGTTACCTTCAGCTTCACGTGCTTTTTTGTGATTTGTTTATTTGTTTTGTGTTTTGGTTGCCGTTTTCACCAGTCTGGTCCAACACCACATGCCCACTTGACTTTTCCTTCCCTTCCTTTCCCTTCTTCTCCGGTCCTTTCTTTCCTTTTCTTTCCTTTTCTTTACAGTAGTGGGAATTAAACTCAGGATGGGGTGCCCTTTTTTATTTTTTATTTTGGGACAGGGTCTCACTAAATCACTAATTTGTGCAGGCTGGAACTGAGCCTGCATTCCTCCTGTTTCAGCCTCCTCGAGTGATGAGAGGACAGACATGCCCAGCTCTAACTCTTTGCTCGAACACTATTTCTTGAGTATCTCAAATACAGTCCGTCCAAATTCAAAGGACACAGCCTTCCTCTACATAGCTCTTTTCAAGGGCTTACCAGTTGAGTGTCTGTCACATCCATCCATCAAGTTATTCCAGGCAGAATTTGGAAGATTTTACTCTTCCTTCTTTCTTCTTATTTCTGATTCATCACCAACCCCTACAGATTTTATTCCATAAATGCTTTCAAATACATCTCTGTCTCTTCCTCTGCAGTGACCTGAATTCTGACCACCCTAACTCTCACTGAGAGCACTGCACTGGCCTCATAAACTGGGACCTTTGCTACAGTGATGCTCAAATCACATTTTCAAAATGCAAATCAACTCTGGTCCTCTGATTGAACTCCGTATACACTTTGCTGAGAGGACACAGTAAACAATCCATGCCTGGGCCCAGTGTGGTGGTGCACACCTGTAATCCCAGCACTAGGAGGCTGAAGTAGGAGGGTTGCTGTTTGAGGTCAGTGTGGGCTATAGAGTTTAAGGCCAGGCTAAACTGCACAGTGAAACCCTGTCTCAAAAAGACCAAAAAAAAAAAAAAAAAAATCTGTCTGGATAGCATGGATCCCGCCAATCCTGCTGTTTTCTTCTGCCTTGCACTCTTCCTTTGCCTATTTTGCTGCAAACGCAGCGGGTTCCCTCACCCTCAGCTTGTCAGGCTGCCTCCTGCCTGTAGCCTTCACCAAACTGCCCCTTAGCCTGTGGGACTCTCAGTCACTATAAGAGACACCAGCTTGTGCCCACAGGAAGCAGAGGCCAAGATGGCTTGAGAAGGGTAGGAGAATCACCAGGATCCCATGTGAGAGACACCAGGTGAAGGAGCAAGAGGAACCTCAAACCAGGGGAGCCTTACTTGCCTGGCAGGCTAAGTATGGGGAAGCAGAGGTGAAAGGGGGGCTGCAAAGGGAGAGTCTGGTCCACAGTGCAGCTCTGAGGGACTTGGTCAGGTTGGTGACCATGGCCAGTCTGAGGGGACTTGGCCTCGTGGGGACAATGGGAAGAGGCCAAAGGTGCAGTAGCTAGAGGCCACTGGGCTTCTGTCACCAGCCCCTTCTGAGAGAGAGGCCCCCTGGCTTCTCTGTGGGGGCCCCACAATCTCAGCTCAAACTTCGTGCAAAATCTACAAAAATCTTTTCCTGTACTTCGAGCAGATTCTTTAGATTACTCAAGATTGTTGGAGCAAGAGGTAGAAATATTCCCCACTTTTTCACCAGCACTTGTCATCTCTCGTCTTTTGGGGTAGGCGGGGCTAGGGATGGAGCCCAAGACTGAGAGTGCACTAGGTGAGGGCCGTGTGCACTGAGCCACGCCACTGGCCCGCATCTCTTGTCTTACTGACGATGGCCTTCCTCACAGGTACCTGCTACCTTTGTTATTCAAAATGTTATAAAATGTATCAGTATACTCTTCTGTCTTATTTAGCATAGCATGTTGAAAATGGTTTAGTCTTTTTTCACTGATTGAGAATGTTGATCATATGGCCCACCAATACCGTTTCTGAGAATACACCTGAAGAAAGTGATGTCACCACCTTATACAGACATCTGCACCCGAGTTCATTGCAGCATGACTCACAGGAGCCAAGATGTGGAAACAATCTAAGTGTCTGTCGACGGATAAAGAAACAGTGGAATATGTTTTAAAAAAAAAAAAGGAGGGGATACTACTTGACTGTTAAAAAGCAGATCTTGCCATTTGCCGTGACATGGAGAGGGCGTTCTACTAAGTGAAAGAAGCCAGACACAGAAAGAAAAATACTGCATGATTTCAGTTCTATGTGGAATCTGAAAAAGGAAAAAAGTCTGCTACACACAGAGATAACAGAGATAGAGAATAAAAGAAATTCCCAGAGAGGAAGGGAACAGGAAGAGTGGGAAAATATAGGTCAAAGAATATGAATCAGCAGATACATAGGATGAAGAAGTCTAGAGATCTAGCAAACAAGTCAACAACATTGTATTGTGGTTTTACTAGGTGAATAAATTTTTAGGTATTCTAGTCACCAAAAAAATGAGTATCTATGTGTAATTGTGGATACATGATTTTGCTTCATTGTGGAAAACATTTTAGCATCTTTGCATATCTCGTAGTGTCATCATGTAAATGTTAAATGTATATGATTTGTTTTCAGTACTGGGTGTTGAACCCAGGGCCTTTGTACTGAGCTACATTCCCAGTCCTTTTTTACTTTTTATTTTGAGACAAGGTCTCACTAAGTCACTAAGTTGCGCAGGCTAGATTCAAATTTGTAATTATCCTGCCTCAGCCTCCCAGGGTTCTTCCTTTAAAGGAAGAGTTAGAGTGCCACACGTGATGGCGCACACCTTTAATCCCAGCACTTGGGAGGCTGAGGTAGGTGGAGTGTTGTGAGTTCGAGGCTGCCTTGGGCTACAACACGAGTGCAGGGTTGGCCTGAGCTACACAGTGCAACCTGCCTCAAAAAAACTGGGGCCGGGAGTTTGGCTCAGTAGCTTAAGCGCCTGTCTGGCAGGTGTGAGGTTGTGACTTTGATCCCCGGTGCTGCAAAAAAAATAATAAATCAAATAAAATAAATAAATAAAGGAAGAGTTAGAGAGTTGGTTTTTGTGTTAGTAAATTAAGAAAAAGAATTCGATTATATCTGAATAATGCAAATGTTCTACAAACCTCTAGTTTTACAGAACAATGAAAGTTGTAAATATGTGAGCACACTGGAAACAGTATTTTGACTCCCTTCAACTTACCTTGAGACAGGATCTCACTAAATTACTAAATTTCCCAGGCTGAGCTTGAACTTGTGATCTCCCTGCCTCAGCCTCTCACAGTGCTAGAATTGCACACTTATGCCACCATGCTGGCAAGAATCCCTTTTTTTCTTCTTTAAAACAAAACAAAAAAGATCTCTTATTTATATACAGTATTCTAAAAAGACAGAGAGTTAAATATGATAAAGGTTCCACCCTTGAGGAGCTCAAAATCTAGCTAGAAAAAAAGACATAGATATCTAACTGCACACCACGTGCCAAGGCACATTCTAATGCAGCGAGTACATAGCTAACGGAGCCCATGTACGAATGGCCAGCAAAAGGCTCTGAGTCACAGGCCAGTAGAGAAGTACAAATTAAAACAGTGCTGAAGTTGATTCATTTTTTTATTTATTAGTCTGTTTGCAGTACTGTTTTAGTTACTTGTCTCTCGTTAAGACAAAATACCTGACACCCAAAGTTAAAGGGGGGAAGGTTTATTTAGCTCACAGTTTGTAGAGGTTTCAGTTTATGATCGGCTGACTCCAAGGCAGTGTGGCTTGGCAGAGGAACATTGCAGAGGAGAAACAGTTCATGGCACTCACAAGTGGCAAAAGCAATAAGGGACCTTAACAATGTCTTTCTGTTCCTTTTACCTTATCCAATCTATTTAGGGTGGGCAGCATTCACACCCTTAATCCTAGTGCCCTTGATCCTAGCATTGCACCATGAACCCATCCCAGCATCCCACACTCTAGATCCAGCCATCTCTGAAAAAGCCCCACCTATGACCACATGAGGCTTTGGGGGACATCTAGACACAAGCCATAACAAGTGCATAATAATTGCATTCCTCGTGGGGAGTTGGTTCCTGTACATAACACTTGTAATTCTCTTTTTTTCCATCCTTTCCCTCCTCCTTCCTTGCTGTTTCCAACTCTTGGTCCCCTTCTATCTGCAAAAGGTCTATTGTCATTTTTTTTTTACTTCAATTCTTTTTTCCCCCAACTTTTTCCCCCTCCCTTCCCTCACCCCTCCCTCTATCTGTTGTTCCCCCATCCATTTGAAAAATCTCTCTTTACTTTCTATTTATCTATCTTCTATTTTAATCTCTTTCTCTCCAATAGATGATAGGTTGATAGAGATAAAGAGAGATAGACATAGAAGATGTAGATGTAGATGACATAGATACATTTAAGTTTTTCACAAAAAAGAGACCATGTAATATTTAAGCTTGTGTGAGATTCCACCTTATTCCAGAAAGAACAACCATCATAGAAAAATCAAATAATAATAAATACTGGTGAGACTGTGGGGAAGAAGAACCCTTCTGCATTGTCAGTGGGAGTGTAAACTAGTACAACCACTGTGGAAATCAGTATAGAGCTTCTTGTAAAAACTAAAATTAGAAACTGGCTGTGGTGGCAGACGTCTGCAGTCCCAGCACTTGGGAGGCTGACCTTGAACTTAAAAACCTCCTGCCTCCCACACCCAAGCAGCTAGGGTTACAAGCACTTGTTTTTCTCTTTGTTTTGATTGGAATAAAAATTGATCAATCATTTCATAGCACACTTTTACATGTATTCTCAGTTAAATAATCAACTGAGCTTCCGTCTTTTAGAAAAAGACATTTAGAAGGTTTGTACAAGTGAGAGCAGCTCACATTTGCCCTCTTTGAATCTTGAACAATCCAGAGCAGCTCCCTCTGCCTCGACTTACCTGACAGCAAATAATACCCTCTGCCCTCCCTCTCCCCTCGGATGCTCAGTGTTCTCCACATGGGCAATCCCATTGCTGTCACCCAGCGATGATTTCAGGCCGCTAGTTGGCTTGGGGGCTGGAGAGGCTGGGGTTCCAACTAAGAGAACCCTTTTTATAAACTTTCCTAAGCATTTCCTTAGGTGGCAATGCGATGAGCCCAATTCACAGGCCAGTGCTGTAGTCTTCACCTCATTTTCCTGGCCGGAAGTAGACTCAACTGCTGGTGCAGCAGCCCTTGGCACCCTCAGCCCTTCCCCGAGAAGTCAGTCTGCATTGAAACAGCCCACACTTGCCATTGGTTTGGCTTCTGGAAGGTTAACTTCTGAAAGCAAGAACATTTGTATTAGTATTTAACAAGCCAGTCCCAAACTGCATTTAGCTGGACTCGAAGGTACAATTCAATGTACTCAAACACAATTTCTTGTGAATGTACTTGGAGAGAAGGTCAATAAAACGGTGCTGGGATAATTTCCTTGAATCAGTTACATTTCCCTTCACTGGTGTGGAAGTCAGGAACTTCCAAGTATGAGGACAAAATGTTCTGCATTTCAATAACAAAACTGCATCTAATCTGGACATGAAAGAAGAAAAAAATAAAAGAACAGAGCTCTCTCTCAAATGCAGGAATGGCACACAGATACTCAGTTGAAGTATGGTGAGTTGCCCATGTCTGGCTGATAAAGAGAAAAACTTGAGGCTGCATACTGAAGTTTTTTTTTTTTTAATTAATTACAAGATTTAGTAGATACATATGTTCTGTTTATTTTTTCAGTACTTGAACTTCATCATTTTTAAATTTTGTCTTTTGCTTTCTCCTACAGATGACTTGGCAACATGTAGTCAGCTTAACTACTTAGTTGCTGCTAATTTTTATTTCTCAATTGTTTTCTTCTAAGTCTTATGTCTTTTCCACCAATTGTAAAATTCTGTCAGTAGCTTTCCAGTCAGTGAGTTATAATTTCTTTACAAAAAGAAGACAACGCCGGGCGTGGTGGCGCACGCCTTTAATCCCAGCACTGGGGAGGCTGAGGTAGGCGGAGCATTGTGAGTTTGAGGCCGGCTTGGGCTACAACGCGGCGCAAGGCCGACCTGAGCTACATAGTGTGACCCTGCCTCAAAAAACCAGGGCCGGGAGTTTGGCTCAGTGGCTTAAGCACCTCCCCTGGCAGGCGCAAGGCTGTGAGTTCAATCCCCGGTGCCACAAAACAAAAAAAAAAACAAACAAACAAACAAACAAAAAAAGACAAGATCTATCTAAATTACAATGTAACAAAAAGTCTATTCCTTTAGTGGGAGGGGAAAAAGCAACATACTATAATAACGGCAATGGAGACCGAGATCTCAGTGTTCAGAATTCCTGCAATTAAAATCTGTGACAATAATTCTCATCTTTAAATTCCTCTAATCACTAAACCTTGATTTCTAAGAATTATTTAAGAACTCTTTCAAGAAGATGAGGCAGATAAAATTCTAATTTCCAAATCAAATTTTTTCTTTTGTACCGAGGATCAAACTCACAATCTCGCGCCTACCAGGCAGGAGCTTACACCACTGAGCTAAATCCTGGCCCTATTTTTTGAGACAGGGTCTCACTATACAGTTCAAGCTGGCCTTGAACTCACTTTGTAGCCCAGACTGGTCTTGAACTCACAACCATCCTCCTGCCTCAGCCTCCCGAGTGCTGGGATTAAAGGCATGTGCCATCACACCCAGCTCTCCAAATTGAAATTAAATGAGTCCAGTTTCATGGAGAATTTGTAATAGCTCCACAAAGGTATAAGGCTACAATGTGGAGTTCTAGAATTGTTTTCCAGTCAGAGTCTCATTATATTAAACAATCCTTGAGAACTGTAGGAAAGGGCAGGAGTAGGACTTCTGATCTTTCCTGCTTGGTTTGTCCTGAGCTGGAGTTGACCGATCACGAGGGCTGGGTCCCCTGGCCCTGCCACCACCACACGGAAGCAGGCGCCCACTGGAACACTGGTCACTTGGGACACTCTCAGGGACCCTGAGTGGTGCGGGGCTGGGCAGGGAAGACAAGTGCAGCCTGAGAAGCCTCCATCCGGGCAGCAGCGGCAACCACAAGGAGCTCCTTGGGATGGTAACAGATTTAAATGAAAGGTCTAGATGTTTCAAGCAAGCTGCTCATTTTGGTAAACAGAATACTAAAAGACGCGTAATCCTCAGGCAGCCTGTGTTTGGCTTAGCCCAGCTCCTGATTGTGTGACCTTTGCTCGCCTACAGCTCAGTTTTTTGTTTCCTTCTCATGCTCCCTCTTTACCTTTCTTCTTTCTTTTCTTTCTTTTTCCAGTATTGGGGATTGAACCCAAGGCCTTTGCACTGAGCTACATCCCTATCTCTTATCTTGCCCAGGCTGGGTTCAAATTTGAGATCCTCCTGCCTCAGCCTTCCAAAGTGCTGGGATTTACAGGAATGGCCACTATGCCTGGCTCAGACTTCACTGTCTTTATATGAAAGAGAATGTATGGTGGGATGACCTGAAGACTTTTCCCAGTGCTAAGGATTCTGAATTTTCAATGAATGGTAAATCTGCAAGTACCAGTATATTACATGACCAACAATAAATGAGCTATAAGGGAAAAATACAGGATACATTTATGTCATTACCAACTTCCTTCTGCATGTGTGGGTACAGATGCCCAAAGGCAGGAGTTCAAACCCAGGGACGCATGTATGCTGAGAACATGGCCCACTACTGAGTTACCCCACTGGCCCTAGAAGTTGTCATTTTAAAATGCAAATAAAAAGGAGCCGGGCGTGGTGGCGCACGCCTTTAATCCCAGCACTCGGGAGGCTGAGGTAGGAGGAGTGTTGTGAGTTCGAGGCTGGCTTGGGATACAACGCGAGCGCAAGGCTGACCTGAGCTACATAGTGTGACCCTGCCTCAAAAAACCAGGGCTGGGAGTTTGGCTCAGCGTCTTAAGCGCCTGTCAGGCAGGCGTGAGGTTGTGAGTTCAATCCCTGGTGCCGGGGAGGGGCGGTTGGGTAATGCAAATAAAAATGACAAACTATTCTCACCTATCAGATTAGCAACAGTATAAGGTTTAAAGAGATCCGTGGTAACTAGGTGTTGAAGAAAATAGTACTTTCCTCCCCTGACTGAGTGGAGATCAAGCAGTCTTGCCAGGGCTGATTTGTTAATATGCACCCAAAGTTAAAATCCTGTATCCTTGAACAGTTATGCCTGGAAGAATTTAGTTACAACAGACTTGCAAAAGCACTCTAAGATAAGTGTTCAGGGATATCTATGACAGCACTGGTTGGAATAGAACCATAAATATAGCATAAATTTCCATTAAGGGGAAAATGACTTAATACATTATAGCAGATATGTTTTATGGGATATTGTGCAACTTCTAAAAATGATATATTTATTTTTTTAAAAAAAGGAAAAAAGTAAATGATATGTAGATATTTGTTTTTAGAGAAAATTTTTCTAGAACTGTTACCATTTTGGACACATTAATGACTGGATATTGGCAGTTAGGGCCAGGGAGACTTCCATTTATAATTATTTTTTTCCATTTTCTTTTTTTAATCTTTATTTTTATTAGCACATTTGCAGAAAATAATGACTACACAGCATGCATTACTTTTTCATTCCTTCTTCCTCCCCTATTTCCTCCTCCCTCCTTCCCTTGGTCTCCATTCAATTTTCAAAAGGTCTTATCTCCTTATTTCATATTATCTATCTTTTACTTTCTCTTTATTTACACTTTGGGCTTCTCTTGTAAGATAAACCATGAGCCAGGCATGGTGGTACACGCCTTTAATCCCAGCACTCGGGAGGCTGAAGTAGGTGGAATGTTGTGAGTTCCAGGCCAACTTGGGCTACAACGCGAGCGCAAGGCCGGCCTGAGCTACATAGTGTGACCCTGCCTCAAAAAACTAGGGCCGGGAGTTTGGCTCAGTGGCTTAAGCAACTGCCTGGCAGGCACGAGGTTGTGAGTGCAATCCCTGGTGCCACTAAATAAATTAATTAATTAATTAATTAAACCATACAATATTTAAGCTTGTGTGTCTGATTTATTTCATTTAACATTGTGCTCTCAAGGTGCATCCATTTTCCTACAAATGACACAAGTTTATCATTCTTTACGGTAGAGTAGTACTCCATTGTGTATAAATACTACATTCTTTATCTGTTCATCTGTACATGTGGGGCACTTCCAAGATTTAACTATTATAAATTGTGCTGCTGTAAACACATTGTCCTCATTTACTATTTGAATCATTATTATTATTATCATTATTTTGCAATACTTGGGATTGAACCCAGGGTCTTTCAACTCAGCTAAATCCCCAGCCCTTTGTTTTTTCATTCTGAGACAGATTCTTATTAAGTTGGCCAGGATGAACTGAAATTTGTGATTCTCCTGCCTCAGCTTCCCAGAATGCTGGGATTGCAGTCTTGTGCCACTACACCTGGCTGACCTGTTTTGGCAGTAATTATTTACATTTATCTGTTTATTTTTAAAAGCTTACTTGAAACAAGAAAGAGTCTTGAGGAGTGGAGGGGAGGACATGTCACAGAATGACCACGTGCAGCTTACTGCCGGGTGGTGTGGCAGCCAGAGCCGGTCTGCACCTGGAGTGCGGCCACGAGGCACCTCCACGGGGCCATGAGAGCGTCGGGAAGCACCTGTAACTTGCGCCTGTGGTGGGTCCTTTTCCCCTCCTTTTGGTGACAGGATCCATTTTCCTTCCAGAATCCCTTCCCCTCCACCCTTCCACTTGTCTTCCCACTTGGCCACTCCATCCTGAGCTCCGGGACTCACAGCGGGGTTGTCCCTGGCCTGGTCAGAGCTCCCCAGAGCCATTCTGGTGGCCTCAGGGAGAGACACTGGCCACACCCTCACCGAGTGGGTCCTGCTGGACTCCCGCACAGAGGTGCCTTCCCCTGGGCAGGCAGGGCTGCCTGAACCAACGTCTGTACCTCCTGCTGCCCCTGGTGCCAGCACCGGGGTGGGAACTTGCCTGCAAATCCAGCAGAGCACAGGAAAGCAGAGTTTATGCGATGAGACACAGATTCCTGTGGACACCAAGCACACAGAAGCTTTTCCAGTTGCTTCTCTGTTACCTTAGATTTTACATGAGTTTGAAAACTCTCACTCTTTCTTGAGCTGGGTAGAATTAGGCTTCTATTACTTTTATCCCAGCGTCCCACCGTACCCAAGCCCCTTAGGAATTTCAACAGGGCATAGCACCCAGAGTACCTTTTAAACCCTCCCGGCAGTGTGGACCCTGAGCAGCAATGCTAATCAAAATGCAGTCTGTCACTCTGCCCGTGACCTCCTTAACCTCCCTCCTAGCAGGGGCCCAGCGGAGAGCATAAAACCATCATTTTAGTTCAGGGCAATTGGGGCACACACCTGTAATCCCAGCACTTCAGAGACTGAGGCAGGAGAAGCTCAAGTTCCAGCCCAGCCTAGGCAAGGTAAGATCTTATTTCAAATGATGATGATGTTGATGATGATGATGAAGATGATGATGATGATATAATAGGGCAAGCATCATAAAGACAGAAAATTAGGCCGTCAGTTCCACTTACTGGTTTTTTTTTCTCTTATTTCACTTGTTCTTGATTTTTTTTTCTAGTTTGTCACAAAATTCATGAATGATTTTAACAGTTTCAAAGGCCTTAGAAATGCAAGCAACTGAAATGGTGTGTCCTCTCAAGGTGCCATTTATTCAACGTGTCTGACAGCCACCAGCCAACCATGGCGCCAGGCCTACAAATTCCTGGGCTACTCAGTGGTCAGCACCTACTCATGAGTCCCCAAGAATCTGCAGGAGGTGACATGGGACTCCACTGCCCTGAGACACCACATGTGCACTACTAGTTGTGCAGAAGTGAGTTTCTTACCCATCTCTGGACCCTACCACCCCAAACCAGGACAGGCAGAAGACCTCAGTGAGCCTGGAGGGCTTTGTATTTCTCTCCTCACAGGTGTCACCTCTATGACCCCCTTCATGGCCAAGACCTTGTGACACACTGGAGCTCAGGGTCATGCTGGCTCTGGCACCCTGTACCCATCCTCACGGCCAGTCAGACTCTTCCAGACAGCTGTAAATCTTGGGAGACTCAGGGCCTCTGGAGACACCTTAACCCTTTATCACGCCAGCTGAGGCCTCACCTCCATTCAACAAGGCCTGAGCAGAAAGTGACAGTTCTGGGGAGACATCTGATGAACTGGTGCCCGCTGGTCACAGAGAACAATGGCGAGGAGACATCTGTTAGGGCTGGACCTTCCTCCCGCCACTCTGCTGCTGAGTCAGAGCCTGGCACTAACCCATGGCAGTCCCAGCACATAGCAGTGTCCTGACTGTGTCTGCCTGTCAAGATTTGCAGGACTCTGAGGGACCACAGAGGCATTTCAGTGTTAGACGTTTCGGTCTCAAAGAACTCAAAAGCAGGAACAGAACAAGGGAACTGGAAAACTCTGAGGAAAATGCTGCTGGTGTGTTTTCCTCAGCTGCCCCTACAGCCCCATCTGTGAGCTGTTCCAGCCGCTGTAACCAAGTGTCATGGACACTGCCACTCACCTGAGCGCTCAGATTTGGAACCAGGCAGACCTAGACTCGATCTTGGTACTTTCCCCTAAAGGAAACACGTTAGCAGGCACAGTGGCATGCGGCTGTGATCCCAGCTACCAGGGAGGTTGAGGCAGGAGGATCAAATGTCTGAGCCCAGCATGGGCGATTCAAGGAGATTCTGTCACAAAATGAAAAGTGCTACAGATGGAGCTTAGTGGAAAACCCTGGGTTCAACCCCTAGTACTGGAAAAATAAAATGTGCCTTAGTCTGATGAGCAGCTTCCATGAGAGACAGCTCTGGAGGCCAGAAGTCTGAGATGCAACTGCCCTTGAGCCAGGTTCTGGAAGGTCCTTTTCCTAAGGTATACGAGGGGTGATCAAATATACTGTGACTGTTCACATTAAAACCATTTATTATGGTAAAGGTTGCATTGCCTCAGAATACCACCCCTTATTTGGAACACACTTATCCCATCCCCCTTGCCACTTTCTGCAGCAGTTCTGAGAGTCCTCTTCATGCTTTTGCAATCAAAAATACAGTAGATGCTGCTACCAAGCACCATCCAACAGAAAGCCAGGCTCATGAAAAGGTTATGATGAATCCTCATCCACCTTGTTCACCAGATCTGGCCCTGTGTGATTTGTGACTCTTTCCCCAAAGTCAAGATGACCATAAAAGTTAAATCAGTTCAGGACCACCAGGAAGCCACCATAGGGCAACTAAAGATGCTCACAAAAGGGTATTTAGAGGGGTGATCCAGTCTTTCTTTTTTGTTAGTACATGTTTTCAGTACATGATGATTACATCCCTTGAGGGGAGCTGACACATGTTTGTAGCTCATGTAATTCTTTTCTCATCCTCTTTCCCTCCTCCCCATCCCATCTCTTGCTTCCCTTCTCATTTGAGAAGGATTCATCTTCCTGCTCCCTATTACCCACATTTTATTTTGCTCTTTATTTATATTTTGGGTTCTTCATATAAGAGAAACCATGTGACAGTTAAGATTGTGTGTCTGATTTATTTGACACAAATTGCAGTTACAAGGTGCATATATTCCTGCTAGTTCGATTCTCTTTCCTTCCCCTGCAGTGTGGCACCCGCTTCTCTATCGTTAGCCTCCACTGTTAGCTCCGCACACCACCACCTTTATCAGCATCATTGCTCACCCGAGCAGGTGGGATTTGGAATCCAGCAGATCTGGGGTCACACAGTCAATCTCAGAAGATAACATGTGTTCACATGATGGGCAGCAGCTCATGCAAATGTCACTCTAAGACAATGACATCATAATGTGGAAATTTTTCTTACTACAAATAAGAAAGTCTATGACTAATGAAATGATTGCACATGGAGAACACAAGATGAAGTCATGCAGAGTCAGACAGTGGGGAAAATAGTTTCCTACAGTGAGATGGACTGAATGAACCTGTATTTGAAATATGGAGAAAATATATTAAAATTCAGCCTCCAAAAATGCTAGACAAGGTAACATGTGCCTATAATCCCAACACTCCAGAGACTGAGAGAGGTGGATTCCTTGAGTCTAGAAGTCTGAGAACAGCCTAGGCAACACAGTAAGACACCATATTGTCATTATTTTAGCTTTTTTAATTGGTTTGGTTTGGAAGGAGTCCAACATATATATAACAATCGTGGAGAAACCTGACGAAGTTGTCTGTGCCATCTGACATTCAAACTACAGAAAAAGCCTCCAATCTATCTCAATCTCTGTCCATACATGTTCAAACTGAAGCCAAACTTATCTAATATTCAAGTTTATGTCACTATTGTTTTTAAAAAAAGTGTTCTTTTGCTCCTCAACTGAAGCCAGGAACTTTGAGAGGGCGTCAGGGCCGGCCTACCTCAGTTCCCCCTTTTCCTTAGCCACGGCTGTCTCCAAGGTCTCTCTGTGCTGTCAAGCTACACTGGCTTTTTGGAAGTTGCCCAGCTTGTCTTGAATCCTTCCACCCTCAGGCCTTTGCACATGCCTTCTCTCTGTCTGTTACACTCTGCAAGTCACACACACACACACACACACACACACATCCTCTCTCACATTAACCCATCTTCACCCTTGCAATCTTAGCACCAAGGGTCATCAGTCCTTGGGGAGACCTCATGATGCCTTGGTCCAGACAAAGTTCTTGGTTATTTGGTGGTCAGGACACTTTGATTTTCCTCCCAATCTCAGCTAAATGAGTAATTATTTAATTCACAAGTCTCCACAGCTTACTGGGAGCAGAACTACATTTGTGCCCTGCACAGAGGTGACTAACTCTGGAGCAGTGGCAAATCACATCCTGCCCGGGCTCTGCCCTCCACACTGTGCCCAGCTCTGTGTCACGTATCTTTTGGTCCTTCGGCTGGTGGGATGAGGTGGGTGTGATTCATAGTGTGTTGGAGACTGCTACAAAGCAGCTCTGAGCAGGATTTAAAATTTACTAATTGGCATTTTATTTATCTGTGAACCTATCCTAGGCCTAGGCCCCTTGCCTGGCGATGAGAGCTGATTCATAGTAAATGAATCTCTATGAATCACTGGTCCTAACCAAGTCCTGTAGTGGCCAATGAGGTCAGAGATATCTCAAAGGGCAAGGTAAAGAAGGTTGCAGCTGAGGACATCTTGGCTCCATAATTAAATATGTTAATAAAGACTGCCCCGCAGGCATCTTACTCTGCAGGGCATCACAGTTCCATCACAAAGGCCATCCTGGAGACAAAATAGTTCTCCTTTTCTGGCGTTCCTTCCTACTTGGAGATGTCCTTAAAGTGACTCCCAAGTCCTGCTCAGTTCCGGTACCACCCTCAGCACCTCCTTCAGTATCCCCTCTCTTTGTCTATTTGAAAATATATACAGGTGATCCAGAGAAACTCTTTGCCTTAGCCCTCATGATAGCTGCAGAGTCAAGAACTCTGCAGGTGCTTTGATCCTCTTGGAGGCCTAAAATCATACCACTTGTCTCATTTATTTAAGCCTTCACCGTACACTCCTTCGGAAGATTGGGGATCTAGGCCAGGTCCCCGATAATACTGGACATCCCATAAGTCCAGAAGTGGTTTCTGGTTGGGCCACCATTAGATTTCTTGCAGGTAGTAAATGGAAGACACTGAACAAGCATTGGTTTAATTACTTTCTTCACTAACAGCCAGTTCAGTCAGGACCTTCTGTAATTTGGGAACTGTCTCAAGGCTCCTTCCAAGTACCTTCTCTCATCTTGCCCTAAATTTCCCTATTCCACTGCTATCCCTGAGTATTCATCTATTCAAAAATACTCCTGGAAGGGTAATGCTCTAAATGAACAACATCTTACATTCATTAATTTATCCAAGATTAAAAAGTCAATTGCTTTATAAGACTTCCCTCAAAATAAGACAGAGAGTGAGTGAGTTACAAAGGGGAAGAAATTCTTAGAGATGTCTCAATTTTTTCCAGGCTCTGAGCTCCTTTTCTGACAAGAAATGGTTATAATAAGTCATAAGACATCATTACTTTCTGTACTAAAATAAAGGAAAATGTGAAATTAATTACTTTTTTGATATATAGTAGATCTAGTGTACAAACACACTCCTTTCACTCATCCTAACTTTCCCACAACATAGCTTCAAACAGGCATGGATCTAGGATTGGGGGGATCAGAAGCTAATACAATTAAAGGCATCCAGTAAGAAAAATATGTAAGTGTACTCAAACACACATCCACAGCTACTCCAACATTACTCAAGTTAAGCAGAAATGTGAGAATGACTGAGGTTAAAGTCACTCACATTCCCAAGTTTTGCACAAATGTATGACCATATGAATGAGCTCATATGACCATGTGACACATGCCATCATGTCAGAGGCTTGGAATGAACCATCTGTAACAGACGCGCCTCTGTTTACCAAATTCTAACCAGCTTGCTCTCTTTATTTTTATTTTTAGTTTCTTTCCTTTTTTTTTTTTTTTTTTTTTTTTTTTTTTTTTTTTTTTTTAGGCAAGATCTCACTATGTAGTTCAGGCTGTCCTTGAACTCAATATGTAGCATAGGTTGGCTTCAAACTCACAGCCACCTTCTTGCCTCAGCCTCCCAGAGTGTTGAGATTACAGGTGTGTACCCCCATGCCCAGCCTTGCTGTCTTCTAACTCCTGCAGCGAGAGCCCTCTTGACCTGATGTGTCTGTCAGCTGTCTTGTTCAGGGCCCTTATATGTTTTTATTGACTCCCTTTCCTGTAACTCAGTAACTGATTGCCTTCACTATAGTCAATCAACCAATAGACATGGAATCTTTGGTTTTGGTCATCATTATTGAGGATCCCCTGTGTGCCAGGCTGTACCAGACGCTGGAGACACAGCCAAGAGCAGGAGAGATAAGAACCAGCCTTCGCAGGCAGCATCAGGAGAAAAACAATGCACAATCAAATACCAGGGAGTAAGAAGACAAGACCAGTAAGGAAATGTGGTCAGGAATGACTGGGTGATCTGGGGCAGTTTCTCTGAGACACTGGTATTTAAGGTGAGACCACAGAAATGACAAAGAAGCAACTACTGAGAGCAGGTCAAGCCTGCTGATTAGTGCAAATTCCGTCAGTCAGTACAAAGCACTGAGTTTGTTCAAGGAGACCAAGGCAGCTCAGCAAGAAACTCAGGGTTTTGATGACCAAAAATGAGTTTAGATTGGATTCTAAGTGCTATGGGAAGACTTCGCAGGGAACTGAGCAAGATGGTGACATGATAGGATTCACATTTTTAAATAATCACACTGGGCTCTGTGTAGACAATGGATTTGTAGTGAGCGCAAGGGGGAGCCTGTTGAGGAGAATGAGGGGGAACCTGGGTCGAAGCTGAGGCTTTGGTAATCAATCTCACCCGCTCAGGGGCCACTCCTTCTTTGACCCCTGTTCAGGCGTTTGGCAGAACTCTGAGAAAACGAGACAGCTGCCAAATGCCTGTCTGTCCTCACTAAACTCTTTCTAGATCAGCTTTTCCAAATGTCTTCTCTGATACTGTATAGACAGGGAAATGGAGGCTGAGGAAGAATGAAGGTTGTAAGCCAGTTCACTTTTAATTTTCCCTTTACACAGAGAGAAAAGACATTTCCCCAAGGTGGGGGCACAAAATCAGAAGGGTCCCATCAAACCCAGCCCCAAAGTCAGGCAGACATGGACTTGAACCTTGGCTCAGCCACTTGGTAGGCCTCGTGTTATGTCTCTGAACCTGTTTCTTGGCCTCTAAAATCCGGTTAACAATCTCTGCATCGCATTTCAGTGGGGATTAAATGAAATCATGAAAGTAAAGCATACAGTTTGTTGCTAGGCAAAATGTAGGCCTGGGCTTCTGCCCCACGTGAAAACTTGGCTGCAGGCGTGAGTTTCTAATGCAGTCGGAGCAGATGTCTCTGTGTCTCTCCCCTTGCAATTCAACCCTGCCACTTCTGAGTGAGCCTTTGAAGCCCATCCAGTCTTACAGAACTGCTTTTGTGGATGAGACATCTCTGAGAAGTTCAATTGTGTTTTGGTCCAAAACCATTTGCCATTCTCCTGTCTCTAACACACAGGTCCCTGTGTGTTGATCTAACCAATTGGTAGTGTTTTGAGTAATATATCATGTGGCCAATGGCGCCTTAACGATGTATTACATTAATATATCATCAAAGTCATGGCATTGTTATGATATATTACTTTAATACATCATTGGAATGCCATGGCTTTAATGATGTATTACTCAAAACCATAGCAACAGCTAGAAAGATCAAGACAAGTTTGTATTTTTAAAACTTATTCTCAGTAAATATAAGTTTTTTTTTTTAAGTTTCCACAATAAAATATGTGTTCAAAGGAAACAGGAGGATGCAAGGTCTGGTGATAAGCAAGCAGCAAGATGTTTCCTTGGTTGCCCTCCCACTGTTCACTGCATGCTGAGCTCCTAAATTCCTTATCTAATCTCGTAAAAATACTCCATGAGTTTCCCAAGGATCACCAGTGTAATGTTACAATGACATACTTACACAGGAGTTGTTCTTCTAATGGTCGGTCAACAGTTCTCATCCACCTTTCCAAAGGGTCCTAGACCATCTGGGCAAGTTTGCTTTTTTATATGACAAAACAACTGAATTGCTCGTATTTATAATATCTCCTGATTGCCCTAGGAGTGCGTATGTACACACACACACACTTACGTTGGATGTATATGCAGTTTACAAGATTGCACATCCTCTCTGTGAGATTTCCAGTATGTCAGAGGGGGTTAGAGGTAGATCCAAACCCAAATCTGTCAAATGGCAACCATGAGACTTCACTGTTTTGGGCACACTGAGAACTGATTATATTCCTCATTCTTGAATGAAGAATATAGTTGAACCAGTTGCAACAGAAATACTATCAGTAATAGCAGGAAAATCTTTTAGTCTGTATCTTCATGGAAAATCTCAACTGTTTCGTAAGAGTTCCATTTATTGGGACTGGAGAGAGAGAACAAGCCAGACCTGACACCGGGCCATGCAGCTGACTCAGCAGGCCTTTCAAGGCCCTGAGATTCTAGTAATCACATCTTGAGTTCAACTTTCAAACCCGGATCCTCCAGAAAATTCAGAATCACTGTTCTCCAGATCAGATTCAGAATGGAATTGCTGGTTGCTACACATAAGCAGGTGGATGGTTCTGAGCATTGTCCGAGGTAGTCTACGCTCCTGGTGTTCAGTGTTGTGAAACTTAGTGATCAACTCCTGTGTGACACCTGGAGTTTGAGGTGGTGGCATCCCTCACCCTTTACACAGCACTGGCATGCTTCTATCCTGCCAGGTCCCTCTGAACACCACTTAGGACAGGAAAAAATCTTTTCTCATTTCAAATGCCTGACTTGGGAATTGAATTCTCTCTGTCTCTTTCTCTCTTCATCTGGGCTAAAGGGCTGTGAGGGGAGCCAGCTGCGGGAGAATAGATTAGGTGAGAAATGATGATTCAGCACCCACACTTCCTGCCATGAGCTAAATGATCAGTTTAGTCTCAATCAGCAGATAGAGAAAGAAAAAACTAGGGAAGACACAAGGAGAATCACACCAGAAGTGGGAAAAATGACAAAGATCCTCAAGTCAGACGTGAGATTTATGATAAGGTAGGGCTAAAGGAAAAAAATGTGCCAAATGTTTCTCTAGTTTGTTCTCAAAGGTAACTGGAGAGAGAAAACCTAGTTACTTAAAAACCATGGTTAACCACAGGGCTACTGAGGGCTAAGGAGTCTCTGGGTTTATAGATGAGGCACAGGAAATGCTGAGTGGCCCCTGCAAGTCCCAGAGCACTTTAGGAGGAGCTCGCGCCTCTACACTGTGACAACCAAACAGGAGGGTGGCTGCCCTTGTCCTCATATTCTGCATTTGTCCCAAAGGTTGTTCCTTTTGAGGTCCAGCAGGAGTCCCCACCTCCTCCAGGAAGCTGTCCTGACCTGCCCCAGCCTGTAAGATTCCCCCAGCTTTCCCAAGATCCAGTGCAGTTAAGTATTCTTTGGCTCTTATCATTATCACATTGCATTATTATTTGCCCTTTCTGTGTCATGCCCAGCAACTTCAGCCTTAGGAATGTCAGAAAGAGGACCCTTTGGGGTCACTGCACCTCATTCAGCAGGGTAAGGAGTAGAGGAGAGGGGGCGAAGAGCACATTGGCAACATGCTACATGCTTTTCTTCCAAAATATCTCTCACCAAGCTTTTGTTTAATAGAGGGGGACCAGAAAGTCAGGAAGCAAATTCCATATGATTCTCTGTGAACACTGAAGATGTTCTCAGTGCCACAGAGTGTGTTTGCCTGAGCTCACACTGTACAGGCAAGCTGGCTGCACTAGTAATTTGCAAAGGAAATATTTGAGGGAAGTTCTGATACCAGTCCTTTAAATGATGGTGCAAAATAAAATATTTTGTCCCAGAACTTCTGGCCTCTTGTCACTACCTGATTACAATCTTTTCTATCTGAAGTTTAAATTGAATTTGCACAATGTCATTTTTATTTATTTATTTATTTTTTAAATTTTAAAGATAGTAAAATCCAACAAAACATAACAGAACAAAGTCAATCAAAACAAAGCAGTAGAACTGGTACAGAACTTCTAAGAAAGATACTATGAAAACAATAGCTACTATAGTATATCTTGTTATTTTCAGAATAGTTGACCTTTCCAACAGGTATAATAAAATCAAACCAAAACAAAACAAAACAACAACAACAAAAAAACCCACAATAAAACCAATAAAAACAGAGTATAAAATAAGGCCAAAAAAAATTAGTCAGAATAAAGCAAAATGAGAACAATATTGGACCTCTAAGACAAGACAGAAGAGGGTCCCCCATTTTGGCTACATTGTGTACTGTCATCTTCCAAAGAGATGCTCAGGCTACCAGCCCCAGGCCTACAAAATGAACAAAACAATACCAGCATTTAGCTGTTTTATGTACCTTAGTTGCTATCAATGTAGCCAGACATCCAAATGAGCAGGTTGCTTTACGGGGGTGGGGGAGAGCTTTGTCCTTGATTCTTAGCCTGCACGCCGGTAGGCGTAAGGGGCAGGAGGGCTCCCATATTTCTCTTCCTGGGGTCCACACCAGTCATGCAGGCCCCCAGAAGGCTGTCTTACTTGTCTCCTGGTTGCAGGCGCTCAGGCCTGGCTGGACGGGCTCCCAAGAAGCCCATTTCTTTCTCCTCCTGGGGTCCACGCCATGCACAATGTCATTTTAATATACAGTTTTATACATGTATAGATATAGTTTACATAGAGAGAGATGCATGCAATTTGTAGGTTTCTCTACGATAAAGAAGTTCACTTAAATACACAAAGGCTGCATAGTACTTGGTAACTCTTATCTGAGTTCTTTAAAGAAACCTGGAAATTGATGACTTTACTGAAATTCTTGTTAGGAAACATTATTATATTGTCAATTAAGGAAACTTAGCTTTATGTTCATATACAAATTATTAGTAATTACTTTAAAGCAACACAAGCGCACAGCATCAAAAAAAGACTGCACCTTAGTTTTCTAACTTTTTCTGCAAACCATTCAGGCAGCCAAAGTCAACTGAATTCTAGCAATAGAATAAAGGCACATTCTTTGAAAAGGACTCATTTTTAAAGTCTGTGAAATGCATCCTTATGAAAGGACATCTTCAGTGTAATGCACTGCGTATCTTAACAGGCAATGAGATGCCACGGCTCACCGATCTAGCAGGTCTGCACAGTAAGTCCATGTCTCTACATCTAACCCCATTAACCACAATGACTATGTGCCTTTCTCCCATGCAGTATTCAAATGCACTCAAACACTTGACAGGAACAACATGAAAATGCTGCTTCCCGCCAGGGTCAGGATGTAGCATTTTTAGTTCCTATACAATGAGCAGATCCCTTTCCTTTTTCACTTTCCAGTGATGGTGTGTGTTGGGCAGATACAAACAATAGAACTCAGTACTTCCGAAATTTCAGTATTGGTGCATACATTAAATGGAACAAAGTGCTGCCCACGTGACATTTTTCTGAAGCAAAACACTTCTCCCCAGGAGGGAAAAAAAAAAGTGGCCAGGCATTATACGTTTCCCTAGTAACTCTGGTCTCTTCTTGACCTTCCTTCCTGCTGGTGCCATATCCTTTGTTACCAAGATAACTTGTTTACAAAAGAGCTCCTATCAGTCACTGAAAACAAGTGACACAGGCTTTACCTGGGCTGCGTTATAAAAGCAAACAGTAGGATCGAGCTAGAAACCAGCTGATCAACATCCTTCTTTCCCAAATGTGAGTTCTATTACAAAGGGAATGTGAACTTTTAAAATTGTCCCATGGATTCAAGAATTCTCCCAGAGAAAAGTTTCACTGTGAAAACAACTGTTTTGAAATTCTTTCATGTTTTTAAATTCTGTAATTTCCCATCACATTTTTATAATGACTGACAATTGAAAAACTTTTAAAATGTATTCCTGTGTTATCTAGACCTGGCACATCTTATAAAGCCCTTCCCTTATTACATGCTCCATACCCATTGCACTGTGCTATGCCTGGCCAAGCCTGGGCTTATGCAAATCCTGACCTTCCTTAGAGATTCCCTGCCTGGGTCACACGCTTCCCATCCTTGGCCTGACCAATCACTGTTGCATCTCAGCTCTCAAAGCAGGCTCTGCTTACTCCAGGAAGCCTCCCTGACTGTCCACCCCTTTAACTAGGGTAGACGCTCTTCCGCTACGTTCCCACAGCCCGCTGCATGTCCCCTTATCAGGCCATTTATCACCTCACATTGTAAACGGCTGCTTCCGTCTCCACTTCCTCCCAGGGCTGAGGTTCCTTGCAGGCAGGGACTCGTCCCTGTTCCTTCTCACTGTACACCCAGCATCAACAGGGCTTGGTATCTGGTAGGCGGACTATGAGGACTTGCTCCCGCACAAACAGCTGAATACTGAGTGACGCTGCTTCCTCTCAGTCACTGCAATCCACTCCACTGTGCTCTGTCTGTTTGTTGAACAGGCTCAGCCCTTTCCTTTCTAAAATTTCAGGCTTTGGGTCTGCGTGGGGGCTGAATGCTACCCATCATTTATTAGCAGCCCAGGGTCGCCTACTTAGAGAGGCCTCTTGTAGCCACTCAGTCTAAATGAACTACCTAAGTACTTGATGTCAGGTGCTGTTATACCTAACACCCCTTATGTTTCTCTCCCTGCTTCCTACTGCTACTTGATCATTTATTTCTATATTTATTTTGTCACTCCACCATCATGAGAAGCTCAAGGAAAGTGGAAACCTTGTTTATCTTATTCACAGCTGTGTTCCCAGAAACTAAAGCCTCACTGGCACACAGTAAATGATGAATGAATGAATGAATGAGTAAAAGATCTAAGTAAAAAATTATCATGAAAATATTCAAACAATTCTTCAAAATCAACTAGAATCCTCACTGGGTTGACCTACTATCTTGGTTACTTTTCGCTTGTTGCCGAGACAAAACACCTGACGCCCAAAATTAGGAAAGGAAAGGTTTATTCTTACAGTTTCTCGGGAGTTTCAGTCCATAAAGTTGGCTCCAAGGCAGCATGGGATGACGGGGCTACAGTTCATGGCAGCTGCAAGCCGCAAGCCATGCTGGCAAGAGAGAGAGAGAGAGAGAGAGAGAGAGAGAGAGAGAGAGAGAGAGAGGAAGCGAACAAGAGGAAGACCCGCCTTCCCTTACATTGTATGTCGGCTCCACCCCTGGGCGGTTACAGCAAACCAAACACAAGCAAGCGCCAGACTTAGCCCCATCAAATGTATGTGAGGACTTGGGGGGACATAGCATACTGAATACACCTACCAAATATCAGCAGTAAAATTACTCCCTCTGTGTTGCTTACACACCGCAGTCGCCCTGGAGTACACCAGGCCCACGGTCTTCTGAAAGGAAGGAATGAGCTCTAGATGACGGTGGGCACCTGTCCAGGTGATGCCTGAGAAGCCAGCCTGGTGGAAGAAGAGTGTCTTGGGGAGAGATTGTCCTGCCTCTACCTGAGCTCATGGCGACCAAAGCGTCTGCCCAACTGCCGAGGAGGAACAAGGTCCCTCGGACAAGGTTCTTGCAAGAAGAGCTGTGGACATAGAGTGCAGTTCGCAGAGGACCCAAAGGGATTTGTGTTTTACCAGACTATCTCAAATCAACTGAATTTAGAGATTTGCACCCCAGGACATTGCCTGGATTTTATGAGATACAAATATGTTCCCCACTAGAGAGACATTGGAGAACCCAGGAACATCTGCAGGTTTAAAGACTTGGAGCAGCACCTAGAGCAACATAAAAGGCACACAACCCCTTCTCAATTCCCCAGCATGATGTTTATCAAGTGTGCAAAGCTCATCACTTCTGGACCTTCAGAGGCAACCTGACAGTCATTGCAAAAGCATCTAATACTCTTGAGAGCGACGAAGCACATGAAAATTCACCATCACCCTGAGCCTCAGAACCGTTAATATCACAATGAACCATTTCAGACTAAGGGGTGACACTGCACAGACTGACCTGGGTTTGAATCTAGGGTCCTTCATTTATTAACTGTATAGCCTGAGACCAGTGCCTTAACCCTTTAGAGCTACTATTCGTCCATCTGTTGTAAAGTAATAGAAGAATATCTTTGTTTTATGTACACGTACCAACTCCCCATATTGAATGTAATCATGTACTGCAAGCATGTATGAATAAAAATTTTAAAAATTACAAAAATTGACTAATGGAACTAATAGTATCATAGGATGGTTGGCAGAGCTAAATGAGGTAAATTAACTCAATTTCCAAAGGTACATAAAACTTTTGGAAAAGAGGTTTGATAAATGATAGCTATTATAATTATTATCATCATAAGTAAAAATGAATTGTTACTGAGATACAAAGACTGCAGACCACTTAATCATACCTCAGATGTTTAGCTATGTGGATGCATTTACAAAGCAGTTATCAAAAAATAGTTCAAAGTCCACCATTCAGATTACACATGCTGATTCTTTTCCACATACCTTTTTAAGAAATCCTTTGAAATTTCGGGTATATGAGCTAATATGGCATGTTATTAACAACATGTTATTGCTTCTCTAAAAGGAATTATATTGTATATCCGCAGGATGAGACTCACCACTCTTGGGCTATAATTAGCTCATGTTCATTAAATAGCAGTTTCACAATTTCCTAGTAATTTACTGGTATCCTAAATTATAAGGCTGCTTTTTGAAAATGTTTTTGCCTGTGTCATTTTTCCCTCCTAGTCTCATTGAAGTCTGGATCTCTTAAGCCAGAATGAAAACTCTCTGCTTTTTGCATATCACAGAAGAGATTCTGAAGTCATCTATCTAACTATATCCTAAATTTCATCAACAAGAGAAAGAGAAAGTTGATGGAACAACTGGGAAAGTCATGAGGCACAGGAACTCGCATGAAATTAATTCTAACAGATCTCTTTTTTCTCTACCTCTTCAAAAACATAATTGCAAGAAACATCATTCATTTTCATGGGAGATTCCATGACATTAAATTGATTATAAACAAATTGATTGGGTAGAGTGTGCACCATTGAGCAAGAAATGTTATATCAATAGCAAGCACCATCCAAAGGTCCTAGAAGAGATCAGCATCTCTTTTTGTTTGTTTGTTTGTTTTTGTTTTGTTATTATTGTTTTCAGTGCTTGGGAATGGAACCCAGGACCTTGTTCATACTAGGCCAGTGCTCTACTACTGAGCTACATCTCCAGATCCTGCATCACTTTTAATTTAAAAAAAA
>RJWM01027723.1:0-26484 GCA_004363535.1 Dasyprocta punctata | reverse complement strand
TCCCTGCTCCCTGCCCTCCCCTGCCCCCGCTCTCCCTCCCCTGCAGTTGATCTGTGCTCTGTAACAAGTCTCCGTTTTGAGGGGCGTGGAGCACGGATGACCTAGCAAGCATTGGCAGGGCTCCTGCTCTCTGCTGAGCACTGGACTAAGTGAGGTGGCTGGGCTGTCCCAAGAGCCCTGCCCATCTCTGCCTGTCGTTTGTTTACCCTGATGGCAGCTGGTGGTGATGACAGCCAGACTGGCTGCCTCCCTGACAGGTCTGGGCCCTGGGGATGCTGATGTGGTCATGTGCCGAGATGAGGAAGTGGCTGGAACGTCGGGTCAGGCCACGAGGCCAGCAGGGACAGAGCCCGGCCCTGTCTGTCCAGTGGAGCAGTTCTGACAGTGGCCACTGCAGGGAGGAGCGAGCGGCTTTCCTACCTGTTCAGTCCCCTCCAGCCCCTGAAGGCCAAGAGATCAAGGAGGCTGATGCAGGCCACACCTATCCCCGGGGTCCCCTGGAAACTGCTCCCCTGATAGCTGGCCCTTGCACCCTCTGGTCTGATACACAAACACCCTGCCCCTGACTGTTTGCGGCCTGGAGCGGCCCCCTTGACAGGACCCTGTCCTCCCCCTCCTGGGAGCCCTTCAGGTCAGGAGCTGTCCCCTCCTCTGCCTGAGGAGCATTCATCCAGACACTCAGTTGCGGTCCCAGGGACCGGCTGGTGGAGGAGCAGAGCTGGGCCACACCTAAGGATTTGTTTTGTTTTGTTTGTTTTTGAGACAGGGTCTCACTCTGCTGTTCAGGCTGGCCTTGAACTCACTTTGTAGCCCAGGCTGGACTCATACTCACAGCGATCCTCCTGCCTCAGCCTCCCAAGTGGTGGGATTACAGATGTGCACCACCCATGTGTGTTAATGGGAGCCCAGGCCGGGCCAGGGGCCAGCGCAGCAGGTCACACAGAAGGACCAGGTGCTAGACCCTGGCTCGGGGCACTGGTGAGGGCTCTGCTCGCAGTGTCCAGTGGATGTGTACCCCCCTACCCCCCGAGGCCCAGCAGGGCGGGGGGCCCGGGACTTGGGCTGGACAGAGCTGTCCGGCCCTGTGCTCTCACTGCGGGGGGGAGGGCAGTACTTGGACCCCTCCTAGTCCTGCCTGCAGAGGGGGTCTGTGGCCCGGTGTGGGGGTCCTGTACCTGTTGAGGCTCGGCCACAGCGCTCTCACACCCTCTTCCCAGCAGGTGGCCCCCGCGGAGACACCCAGGCAGTCACGCCCGAGGCCCTGCAGTCGCCACGGGCCAGATGCACACTCAGGCTGGGGTGGGTGCTCGGTGGGGCCGTTCTGGCGCCTGGACACCAGAGGCCCAGGCCCGGTGGTAATGGCAGAGCCACCCTCACAGTGCCGGGCTCAGGGTGCCGCAGAGTGGTGCTGGCCAGATGCAAAGCCGGGCTGTAGGTTCCGACACGTTGGGCCTGGGCAGTGTGGTGAGACCACGCTCTCGGGTAACAGGGCAGACCTGGGGGTGGTGAACCGCACCCTCCATGGCTTTAGTTTTTGAGATAGGTCTTATGTTTTCCAGACTGGGCCCAAATTTGAGATCTTCCTGCCCTAGCCACTGGAGTGCTTAAGTTACAGGCCTGGGGCCCCACACCTGACTCAAACTTACTCTTCTTTTTGTAGTTAATTGATGAATTAGTATTTAGGTTTGCAATACTGGGGAGTGAACCCAGGACCTTCACACTGAGCTACATCGCCAACGTTTTTTTTTAATTTTGATATACTAAGTCACTAAGCTACCCAGGCAAGGCTTGTGTGATCCTCCTGCCTCAGCTTCCCAGAGTGCTGAAACTACAGGCGTGTGCCACGATGCCCAGCATCCAATTTATTCATCTGTGTATCACTTTTTATACTGTAGTAAATAGAATTGTTTTCAACCGGGCGTGGTGGCGCACGCCTTTAATCCCACCACTCGTGAGGCTGAGGTAGGAGGAGCGTTGTGAGTTCGAGGCCGGCTTGGGCTACAACATGAGCAAGGCCGGCCTGAGCTACACAGTGCGACCCTGCCTCGAAAAAAATAGAACTGGGACTTTGGCTCAGCGGCTTAAGCGGGCAGGCGCGAGGTTGTGAGTTTGATTCCTGGTACCAACAAAAATAAATAAATAAATAAATAAATAAATAAATAAAGTTGTTTTCTTAGCTTCACTTCGGATTATTTATTGCTGCCGGGTGTGGTGGCGCACGCCTTTAATCCCAGCACTTGGGAGGCTGAGGTAGGAGGAGCATTGTGAGTTTGAGGCCGACTTGGGATACATAGTGTGACCCTGCCTCAAAAAACTAGGGCCGGGAGTTTGGTTCAGTGGCTTAAATTCCTGTCTGGCAGGCATGAGGCTGAGTTCGCTCCCCGGTGCCAAAAAAAAAAACCAGATTATTGCTAGTGTGTGGAAGTACAGCTGATATTTGTGCGTCAGTCTTGTGCCCTGAAGCTGGCTGAGTTTGTTTTTAGCGCCCACGGGTTTTTATTTATCCCTTCTCCTTAAGGCTTCCCGTTGAAGTTGAAATTTACTTTCAGGTCCAAAAGCAACGTTGAGCACGGAAGACATGGCGGACTTCTACAAGGAATTTTTAAGTAAAAATTTTCAGAAGCACATGCGGTATAACAGGTGCGTGTCTGCCCTCAGAGCCCCAGGTCCCGCCCAGGTCCGGCAGGATCGAGTTCTGGCCTGCGCTTGGCAGCTGGTGGTGTATCAGCGGTAGATGTTGTGTAGCTGTGCGATTTTACCCACGTTGCTCTGCGTTTCTAAATGGACTTGATGGCTTCAGGCTGTGGGTGGGGCCTGGGGAGTGGGTCTGAGCCCAGTGGGGTGAGCCTGCTGGGAAAGCCCCCTGCTAGCTGGGGCCGGTGCAGGCGGAGAGGCCTGGCTTCCTGCCTGCTGGACCAGACCCCGGGGATGGAGACAGCTGCTTTGTGTCGCAGTGACCGAAGCCCAGGGTTGCCGCTGGTGATGACCTGGAGGCAGACGGAAGGCAGACCTGGAAGCGGCCGGCCTCCCTGCCTTCCTGTCCGGTGCTCATTCAGGACAGCCGTGGGAAGGGTGGCGGTCAGCACGCGGGTGGGGGACGGGGCAGGGCCGCAGCTCTGTGGCCCCAGAGGCAGGGGTTGTTCTCATGAAGCTGACACCTGCCGGCCAGGGCTGTGAGCCAAGGCAGTTTGCAGGGGAAGGGGAAGGGGTTGGAGTGGGCACCTGGAGGTGCCGTCAGCCAGACTCAAGGCTACCAGGGATTCTGCCGGCGGCCCAGCCCTGCAGGGAGACAGGCGACCCGGGGGGGTGCGGGGGGAGGTGCCGTGCACAGAGGAGACACGGCCGGGGCTGGGCGGGGGCCCTATGTGGACATCGGGGCGGGGAACCCTGCGCGGTGACCGAGCGTTGGGTTGTGCTCCTCAGCTCGTCTTTGAGCCAGGCTTCTGCTCTCTGACCTTGGACTTCTTTTTTTTTTTTTTTTTTTTGCGGCACCGGGATTGAACTCACAACCTCACGCCTGCCAGGGCAGGCGCTTAAGGCACTGAGCCAAACTCCCGGCCCTGGTTTTTTGAGGCAGGGTCGCACTATGTAGCTCAGGCTGGCCTTGCGCTCGCGTTGTAGCCCAAGCCGGCCTCGAACCCACAACGCTCCGCCTACCTCAGCCTCCCGAGTGCTGGGATTAAAGGCGTGCGCCACCACGCCCGGCTTGACCTTGGACTTCTGATCTTGTAGCTTCAGGCTCTCAGGTGCTGGGATTACAGGTCTGCACCACCAGGCCTGGCTTGATCATGTGTTTTTAAAAGGTTTTAGCTAGTGACAGACTCAGGGCCCTGTCTGTCCTGGTGACGTGATGGGGTGACAGCCAAGGTTTGCATTCAGTGTGACATTGACTGCACTGGGTGGGACAGGGCCGGAGGATGGGCTGGGCTGGGGTGGCTGACTCTGGGTGAGCTCGGAGCAGACGGCATCGCCTCTTACGTGTGTGGAGCCCACGAGTGTGTGCCTGGCCCAGTGCAGAGGTCACCCCAGCCTCAGTGTCCAGGCTGAACCCCTGTGGCCAAGCTGCGCCTGCCTGCCACGCACCCTAGGCTGGGGTGGCCTCCCAGTTCCTGCTCTGCGGGGTCCCTGGTCTGCAGCACTGCCCACGGGGTGGCGGTGTCTGGCGATGACCTCACAGGCGGGTACCGCATGCGTGCGTGTGCCCGTGTGTGTGTGTGTGTGTGTGTGTGTGTGCGCGCGCGTGCGCGTGCGCGTGCCCACAGCTCCGCAGAGCCAGCTTCCCTGAGGAGGATGGGGAGCTCTGTGCTGGCCCCGGCTTTGCCCGGAGCTGAGGGCCGGGGCAGATGGAGAGGAGTCCTTCTCCCCGCAGGTCCGGCAGCCTGCCGCTCCCGGTGTGTCTGCGGGAGCTGGGGGGCTCCCTGGGGTGTCGTCTCACTGCCGGCGAGAGGGGCAAATGGAACGGTGGGGGGCGGTGCTGGCCTCTGGCTGGAGCTGTGTCCCACACGCCTGTCCCGCTTCCCCACAGAGACTGGTACAGACGTAATTTCGCCATCACCTTCATCATGGGCAGAGTGGCCCTGGAGAGGATTTGGAACAGACTGAGACGGAAGGCGAAGCAGATGAGCCCTTAGCCGGCCAGGCCCTGCCGTGACCCGCTGAGCTGGCCGCTTGGCTGGGTCCAGCTGGTGGCCGGCGTGGGTGCGCTGTTAAATAAAGCTCCAGCACTGCGTGCCTTCTCCTGTGTGCGAGTCCCCCCGAATCGAAGCAGAGCAATGTCCAAACCTTACTAAAGTTTCACTTGAAAACTTCAGCCAGGCACATTGGTGCGCGCTTGTAACTCTGGGCGCTTGCAGGGCTCACGAATCTGAGGCCAGCCTGGGTAGCCCCCATCTCAAGTCTACAAACCAGCTGTGGTGGCGCACAATAATCCCAGCACTCCTCGGGAGGCCGAGGCCGGCCTGAGCTACGTGGTGAGACCTTGTCTCAAAAAAAAATCTTGCAAAGGGCTGAGATAGGGCGAGGGGTGGGGGTGAGGCTTTGGGTTCCATCCTCGGTGACTCCAAAATTGGACCCAGGTGACGGCAGTGGTGTGGATGCTGGCTGCCCTGTGACGTAGCAGTGCAGTGTTGGAGTCCTCGGGGTCCCACCCTGACCAAGGCCCAGCTGTCCTGAACCGCAGGCATGGTCAGCGCCTGTCACAGAGCCAGTGGCGGAGAAGGGACAGCAGAGCACATGGCGCCCCCGTGAGCTCCCAGAGACACGGGTGGCTGTCACCACAGCTGTCAGATGGGGGAGAGGACGAGGGGACACAGGAGTGGGGTGTGGCCACGGGCAGCTGGACAATCGCTGTCACGGTCAGGACCGTGAAGGTCCCCAGGGCCTGTGCGTTGAGGTCTTGGTCCCCTGCTCTGAGGCAGTGACTGTTAGGGACCTGGGGTTGCCGTTGAGGGGACATTGGCCCCCAGCCTCTTCTCTCGTTGCTCCCTGCTTGGGGAGGCAAGAAGCCCCTTGTGCCCCAGGCCCTGTGCCCGTCTTCGGCGTCAGGCCCCGGTATGCGGTGGCGGCCGGCCGGCGCCCAGCTCGTTCCTCCTCCAGGCGCCTCCTCAGGTGTCGGCGGCGACGGGCACCGCCCCGAACTGCGCCCCCTTGCCCTTGGAGGGTGAGCCCGCAGCCCCAGGGTCACCAGCCTGGCGTGAAAGGGGCGCGGTCATGGAGCTGGTGACGGCACCCATGTCGGTGTGGCCAGATGCACTCCCCACGCCGCTGCTCCCCTGTGGAGTCCCCGGGGCCCTGGCGGTTGGGATGAGAAACCCAAGCAAGCTCCAGGCGAGAGCGGGGCCGGCAGTGGCCGAACCAGGACACCCAGGCCTGCAGCACAGGAAGCCTGCGACAGCGACGCGGTGCTTCCCCTCCCTGTCATCCTCCCAAGTCCTCGTGTCCCCCGCTGCCTCCATCACTTGGGGCCAGCTGCGGGACAGCAGCTGCTGCCCCAGCAGTGGACAGGGCCTCAGTCAGGTGCCATGCGGGGCGCAGGCTGTGGGAGCCGGGCAGGAAGGAGTGCGGCCCCGCAGTGCAGAGGGACCCCTGGGTGTCCCGACGCCAGCAGGTGAGACGAGACGCCCCGCCTGCGGGTCCCCTGGCATCACAACAACAAAAATGATGGTGGTAAATGTTACTTCAGGTCACAGATCAGTGCAACTAAATTGCAGTTGAGGTTATTTTGACCCTAAAATGTAAATGCTCTGTTTTTTCTTAGTTGAGTAAGAGCCAGGGGGTTCAGGTCAGTGGCACAGCACCTGCCTGGCAAACACCAGGTCGTGAGTTTGATCCCCAGTATCAAAAATTGTTGAGGCCGGGGATTTAGCTCAGCAGCATAAGTGCCTGCCTGACAAGGGTGAGGTCATGAGTTCGATACCCAGTCCCCCCCCCAAAAAAAAATTGAGTAAGATGCTTCTATGTTATACTCATGTTCAATAAAGTTTTCCTGTGGACTTTTTAAGTACCTATGAGATAACCGGGCATGGTGGTGCACACCTGTAATCCCAGCACCCGGGAGGCTGAGGAGGATGACATTCAAGCCCAGCCTGGACCATTTAATGACTTAGAGCAGTGATGAAAACCCTCTTAGGGCTGTTAGTAATGTGTGCCCTAGGTTCACCACCACTAGTTCGGAGCCTCAAGAATTAGAGAGCCGGGCGTGGTGGCGCACGCCTTTAATCCCAGCACTCGGGAGACTGAGGTAGGCGGAGCGTTGTGAGTTCCAGGCTGGCTTGGGCTATAACGCGGTGCAAGGCCGGCCTGAGCTACATAGTGCGACCCTGCCTTACAAAACCAGGGCCGGGAGTTTGGCTCAGTGGCTTAAGCACCTGCCCTGGCAGGCGCGAGGCTGTGAGTTCAATCCCCGGTGCCGCAAAAAAAAAAAAAAAAAAAAAAAAGAATTAAAGAGAGGGATCTCACTGTGCAGTTCAGGCTGGGCTTGAACTCACTTTGTAATCAGGCTGGCCTTGAACTTGCAGCAGTCCTGCCTCAGCCTCCTGTACAGCTGGGATTACAGGTATTATATGGGTGCCTCAGCCCATCTCCATTTAGTCCTGTTTTTTTGTTTGTTTGTTTGTTTGTTTTGGGGCGGTTTCACTATGTAGTCTAGCCTGGACTTGAACACACTGCGTAGCCTAGGTTGGCCTCAAATTTATGGTGATCCTCTCGCCTCAGCCTTCCAAGTGCTGGGATTATAGGCATGTACCACCACACCTGACCCATACATCATTTTATTTTATTGTCTTTTTTTTTTTTTCCTTTTTTCTTTTTTATCTTTTTGAGACAGGGTCTTACTATGCAGTTCAGGCTGGCCTTGAACTCACTTTGTAGCCCAGGCTGGTCTTGAACTCATAAGGCTCCTCCTGCCTTGGCCTCCTGACCGCTGGGATTACAGGCATGCGCACAGGCGTGCGCCACCACACCTGGCCCACTCACCTTTTTGTTTTATTTTATTTATTTATTTTTGGTACGGGGGATCGGACTTACAACCTCGAGCTTGCCAGGCAGGCACTTATGCCGCTGAGCTAAATCCCCGACCCCCACTCACCTTTTTAAAACAACCTTCTTTTGAGAGGGTCTCACCAGGTTGCCCAGGCTGACCTGGAGCTAGCGATCCTCCTGCACCAGCCTCCCAAATAGGGAATACAGGTGCCTACCTCTACTCCAGCCTTATTTTTTTTAAACAATTGCTAGGTGGGCGTGGTGGCGCAAGCCGGGCGTGGTGGCACATGCCTTTAATCCTAGCACTCGGGAGGCTGAGGTAGGTGGAGCGTTGTGAGTTCGAGGCTCGCTTGGGCTACAACGCGAGCACAAGCCTGGCCTGAACTACATAGTGCGACCCTGTCTCAAAAAACCAGGGCCGGGAGGTTGGCTCAGTGGCTTAAGCGCCTGCCCTGGCAGGCGTGAGGCTGTGAGTTCAATCCCCGGTGCCGCAAAAAACAAAAACAAAAAAAACAAACAAAAAAAACAATTGCTTGTTCACATACCCCTTCTGAGTTACACGCTGGAGTGCCTCAGTTTCTCTCCGAAGTTCTTGTTTTGGGATGGTCCGCGTGTCCGCCTTTGTCCTGGCAGCAGAGTTCTCATGTGCATCCTGGCCTTGTGCTCCTCCTGCCAGGCGCCTGCCCCCGGGCATTTGAAGGAAGCAACAGCACAGGGAGGCTGGAAACCTGCACCTGCATCCCGCAGACACGCAGCACCCGCTCTGCACTGGGCGTGGCTGCACATGGTTTATTGTTTTGTTTGTTTGTTTTTTGTTTTTTTTTTTCCAGCATAGGGGATTGAATTCACAACCTCCCACCTGCCAGGCAGGTGCTGAAGCCACTGAGCCAAACTCCCAGTCCTGGTTATTTGAGGCAGGGTCGCACTGTGTAGCTCCGGCTGGCCTTGAACTCACAACGCTCCTCCTACATCAGCCTCCCGAGTGCTGGGATTAAAGATGTGAGCCACCACAACTGGCTTGCACTTGGTTTATTGTGCACACATACTCACACGCATGCACACAAAGACTAGCAGGATTTGGGATAAGTGAAAAAATAGCAACTAAGTGAAGAACTCACCAGACTAGTTTGTGATTTTCATGTTTATGTTCCCAGTTAGTCATAGATTTTAATTATACCCTTTGTGGGGGGTGTGGCTAGGCAGCCCAAGCTGGCCTTGAACTCATGATCCTCCTGCCTCAGCCTCCCAGTGCTGGGATTTCAGGTGGCCACCATGCCTGGCTTTACTTTTAATTTTCAGTCAAAGCAGCCCCACTTAAAATATCAAGCAATCAGTCAGGCGTGGTGGCACACGCCTTTAATCCCAACACTCAGGAGGCTGAGGCAGGAGGATCATTGTGAGTTCCAGACCAGCCTGGGCTACAACGTGAGTTCAAGGCCAGCCTGAACTGCATAGTGAGACCCTGTCTCAAAAAGACAAAACAGCGAGGTGAAACGAATGGCCAAACCGAGAAGTGTGAGGCTTGGGGCAGAGGGGTCAGGCCCCGAGCCCTGCCACCCTCCTCGCACCTGTCTCCCACAGAGGCCTGGCTTGCTTTCCCCCGTCCGAGCTCCTGGGCCTCAGCAGCAGCCTGGACGCAGCCCGTGCCGGGGGCCTGGCTCTGCGAGAACCCTCCTAGGTGCCCAGGCTGGCGGCTCTGCTGTGCCCGGGGATCCGCCCTGGCTCGGGTGACCTTGGAAGCCGCCCACAGAGCTGTGCCTGTGGACGTCAGCTGCCCTGTGTGCCGTGGCTTCGCATGGCAGTGGATGGACCCCACTTCCGTCCTGCGGTCTCGCTCGGGCTGCCTGATGCGGAAGGGGTGCGCAGGCCCCAGGCCACACGCACCTGAGGAGGATGTACACCGGCCTGTTTGGCACCACTGGGGTCCAGGCCTCCCGTGACTGCAGCGGGGCCCAAAACCAAGCTTGGCCGCAGGTGCAGCCCAGGGCCTCCCGGAGCAGCGGGAAGAGCGGCCTGCACCCGCCTCCTGGCGTTGGAGCCGAGGTCAGCACCTGCCTGGTGCTTCTGTGGCCCCTGCCGAAGGGCCACGCCAGCTCTGCCAAGGAGGCCGAGCAGTGACGAGTGGAAGGTTCCAGGCAGCAGCGTTGCTGTCTGCCCAGCCCTCCCGGGGCCCACACCGCCAGCGGAGAGTTCAGTGCTGGCTCCAGTGGGTGGGTCTGCGCTTCACCTCTGTCCCCAGGAGCCTGGCTGACCCGCGTGCCTCATGCAGCCCTGCCCGGGGTGGCCGAGTCCCGATCCTGGCTGGGTGTGGTGCGGGGGGCCAGGTGCACTGCAGCCCACATCTGGCTGGCTGTGCCCCCGGAGGGCCAGAACCCCAGCCGGGGGGCAGAGCTGTGGTCCGTGACTGTCAGAGGCAGCTCAGGTTGGTCCCCCGGCTGGGGTCTGGCCAGGGCCAGAGCCGGGAGTCGGGATGTCACCAAGCGGGAGGCCTCGCCCTGGGGAGTCAGGGGCTTGGGATGCCGCACAGCCTGCCTTGAAGTGCTGTACAATTCTACTAATTTGTTTTGATTGACTTTGTTTTGTTTCGTTTTGTTGGATTTTACTATTTTTAAAATAAAATTTTAAAAAAAGCACAGCTGTAATCCTTGCTACTCGGAAGGCTGAGGCAGGGGAACCGCAGGTTTGAGGCTAGTTGAGTGAGACCATCTCAACGAGCACTGGGGATGTAGCTTAGCACGGCGGGTGTTCCGTCCCCAGTGTGGGAGCAGGCCGAGAAGGCTGTGTCCCTCATCTTTCCAACTGCGAGGCATTTGGGGAAGGCAGGCTGCGCGACTGGAGGTCAGCGGAGGGAGGGCCGGGAGGTGGGGCTGGCAGTGCGGAGCCTCAGCCCCACCCGTGGGCTTCAGGAGTGACAGGGTGGGCGCGGGGCGGGAGGCGAGACAGGACAGTGACTATCGGTCAGCCTTCTCCCACTGATCCCCCCAGGAAGTCAAAGTAGGAGGATGCCGGGCATGGCGGCCCGGGCGTGAGAGCCCAGCCTGAGCTCACACAGAGGCCCTGGCCCCAAAACACAGCAAACGACAAAGACCTGCGGCGGGGCTGCCCCGCCCCGGCTGTGTCCCCGCCCAGCGCCCCTGCCGCGCGGCTGGGCTCTCCCTCTTCCCTGCCCCCACGTTCTCTGGTCACCGCTAGGGCAGCTCATGTGTGCACCCCGGTGCCCCATGGAGTTCGCACTCATGACCCGGCTGAGGGTCACGGCGGGCCACAGCCAGGAGGGCCTGGCCGTGCCGCCTCCCCCAGCCCCCGGCCCCGGGCTGCACAGGAGGCAGTGGCCGCAGCCCCTTCTCTGGAGGCCCTGCGCACCTCCCTGTCTCACTCTGATGGCGCAGTGACCACGTCACTCCCTGCAGGGCCAGGTCCTCCCCCCACCCAGCACCCACATCAGCACAAACTCAGGTATCCGCAGCCTCACGTGGCAGCCCCTGTACCCGCCTTCCCGCGGGCTCCTGCCCTGCGAGGCTTCCCGGCTGTAGTCCCCACTCTCCCGCTGCCGGGCGGAGCCACCTCTTCAGGACCTTGGGCAGCTCCTGCGGGGTCCTTGGCTGAGAACCTGGGCACCCACAGCCCCTGCATGCTCGGCTGTGCAGGGTCAGGTGACCCAAGGTGTCACCCCAGCCAGCGGGGAGCAGAGCCTGGAGGTCCAGCTCACGGGTCAAGGGCGTGGCACCCTGGCCACATCGGGGAGCAGGGTGCAGCCACAGTGGCCACCTGGCCACGTCTCTGCTCCCGGCTGGTAGACTCGTCCCCAGCCGCCCTGCACCAATACGCACGCAGCATGCGGCTGGCTGTCCCGACCCTGGGCACTGAGACCCACGCAGTGTGGACCGCCACTGGTGTCCCTCCCAGAACTTCCTCATCCACCAGGCTGGACCTGTGTCCCCATCAGATGTCAACTCTTGTGACCGCTCCCCCTTCTACTCCCCTCTCGGTCGGTGGACTCCTGCTCAGGGCCTCGTGGAACTGGACTCCTAGTAGACCCTAGGCATCCCCAAGGCCACTCTGTGTGACAGGGAGCGAGGACACATCTGCAGGTGGCCCCTGGGTCCCTCCACAGAGCTGGAAGGGGCAGGTGACATGGGCAGCCTATCCCTGGGCGCTGGGCCCTGGGGGCCACCCGGCTGCCCGCAGAGCCGGTACGCGCTGCTATTGAAAGCAGATCGATCCGCCTCCCCGAAGCGTTCCGGCCCTGCTAGCCGCTTCGGGGCCATTGCCATTGATTATGGAAATCGTCTCTGGCTGAGTCAGGCCTTGGGTGGAAAAGTACCGGCAAGGGAGGGAGGAGGGCGGGGTGGCCAGCGTCTCTGTCCCCAGCTGCCCGCTGCCCTCGCGGTCGTGCTGACCACGCAGTCACCAGCACGTGTGTTTGCCACCCTTGGCACAGGGAAGATAAGCACAGAAAGCCGAGTGGGAGGCACTGAGGCCACCGAGAGACCCCTGGTTTATTGCACCCACCCCACGGTTGGGGCCCAGTGTCCACGCCCGTGGACGTGGCAGGCCACCTGTGCAGACAGCCCTGCACTATGGGAAGCCACGAAGGAAGAAGGGGCCACTCGCCCACATGGCTGGCTGCGACTCTGACCATCTGGTAGTGGACACAGTGCCCAGCGTGGTGGAGGGTGGGGGCAGAGCTGCAGCCAGCTTGCTCCCTCTGCCCTGTCCTCCGCCCACTGCCCGGCATAAGGTGCACGGAGCCCGGAGCCTTTCTGCAGTAGCCCTGTAGACAGCAGGGCTGGGGACCCCTGGGCACGCTCGCCGAGCTTCACCTGCACCCGCAGGGCAGCCCCAGGGGGTCCTGGGCACCCTCAGGCCCTCGGCAGGGCTCAGTGCTGCAGCTTGGAGCTGGGCACAGGCAGGCTCGTGGCTTGAGCAGCTGAGATGGGTGATGTGCGCGACGGCAAGAGGCGGGGGAGGCAGGGGCAGAGTGGCGGTGCCCAGGTTCCGGGAAGGCGGGGGCTGGGCCGGAGCCAGAGGGTGCGGAAAGCAGGGGCGCCACCCTGGAATCCACAGCTGTGTGGGACAAAAGACTGGGCCAGGAGAACGAGGCCCGGGGGCAGTCGCCCACCTGTCACCCTCGGGGCAGACAGACGGCTTCTAGTGCTCTTTCCTACAGACCCACAGGGAGAGCCCGAGGGGGCCCGGGCAGAATCTGCACAGCGTCCCGGAGGCCCGAGAGCCCAGCCGCGCTTCTCTCGGTGGAGGTCAAGGTCGCTGGCTTCAGAGGCCGCGCAGCGGGTCCAGGGTTAGCAGCTCCCTCGGGCTTTGCGGTAGAGACCTCAGACCCGGGGTCATGGTGACAGCTGCCTGGGCTGCCCCTCAGGGACCTGAAGGCCACCTGTGCTGAAGCGCTGGCCTTTCACTGCGGTCTTCTGGTGGGTAACTGGATGGTGGTAACAGGCTCGACATTTCTGTCCCCTCTGGGTCGGAGTCAGGCCGGTGTTCTGCCCCTTTCTCTCTCCCCACTTTCGTACCCGCACCCTTGTGCCTTTCCAGCAGCTCTACCTGGGGCGCAGACCCTCAGGGCTGCGGTGGCCTGGGCAGGATGAGGACGCCAGCTGCGCGAGAATGGCCGGCCTCCAGGACACGCTGGCTGTGACCACGCGGTGGCTCCGTCTCACGTGGATCAGACCAGCCTGCAGCCCCACCCCCACCCCGCCGCACCCTCCCGGGCTCAGGTAGAGCTCACCTTCCTCCCTCCCGTGGGAGCAGCCTGCTGGCCCCTCCACCTGCCCTGAGGCATTGCCCTGTGTCTGCGGGCCTGCGACTCCGACTCCGATTCCCGTTGGTAGGGACGCCCAGGCTGGGAGAGCCACGCCCTAACCACCCAGCGAGCGGGCAAGGGCCCAGGACTGCTGCAGGCACTCGGGTCCGCAGGGGCGGGGACAGTGGTCCTCGGGACTGGGACTGCGGGAGCCTGCACTTCACACAGTTCAGTGAACTCAGCGGGGTTCAGGGGAGCCTCGTCCCCTGCCGGCCGGAGAGGCAGTAAGGAGGCCGCCTCTGCCCCACCCGCGAGGGACTGGAGGCGACGCAGGCTGCGATGATGATGATGATGATGATGATGATAACGGGTAGGGAAGTAACCTGACATCTGTGTTGTTTGATTGACTTTCAGGGCTGGGGCCAGTAGTCTGAGCAACTGTTTAGAGGATAGCAATATGCAATATAGTAACAATCATGACTTTCCTACTGTACTGTCACTGTTTTGTTTCATTTTACTGTTCTGTTTTATTCCCTTTAAAATAAAAAATAGGGCCAGAGATATAGCTCAGTAGCACAGTGCCTACCTAGCAAACGCAAGGTCCTCAGTTCAATTCCTAATACCAGTAATAATAATACTATAATTAAATAAAACAAATAATAATATAATGAAATAAAACAAAATAACATACTGTGAAAGCGGGAAAAAAAAAAAGAATTACCCTCCTCCAAAGTGCCAGCTGGCCACAGGCCAGTGGCTGCCACAAAGACCCAGGGTGTGGGACCTTTCCGCCATCACAGGGTCCTGTGGGCAGCGCTGGCTGAGGAGGGCTCCTGAAGCTTGCTGTCCCTTCTTTGGCAGAGGTCACTTCGTTCGTGTAACCTCTGGTGGGAAAGGTCCTGCTGGGCACAGGGGCACAGAGGTCGAGTCCTCCCCAAGCCCCGGTCAGTGAGACCCGCAGCCCAGGCCAGGGTGGGGCCCCCAGAAGGATGTGGCAGCATCCAGAGCTGGGTGTCCAGGAGGGGGCATGGGAGGCGGTGGCCGTCCAGGTGGGGGCAGTCCCACAGCCAGGGCCCGGCGGCGGAGGGCCTGGGCGTGGTCCCGAGCCAGGCACAGCACCCTGGCTTTGCCCGTGACATCTGGCCAGGGGGTGCTGTCCCCGGGTCCCCTCTGCAGCCATGGCCCTGTGAGCACGGAAAGTGGGCCCCGCCTTACGTTGATTTCAGGAAGCTATTGTGGGTATATCTGATTCAACAGAATAGATACATTTTGTTTCTTTTTTCTTTTCGGTGCCGGGGGTGGACCCCAGGGCTTTGCCCAGGAGAAGCGGCCCACTGGCCCCGAGCTGCGTCCCCACGCCGCAGTGCCTGCGCGGCCTTACAGAGGAGCGGGTCACAGCGGCCTCGGGGACACGGCGCCGAGCGCAGCCGCTGGAGGAGCACGGGGCCTGCGCCCATCACGTCCACGCAGCGCCCGGAGGCCCAGACCGGAGGCTGGACGCGGAACGCGGGTCCGGGACTCCAGGAGGGGTGCGGAGGAGCAGGGGTTTGGGCCCGGAGAGGCCCAGCTCGGAGGGCGGCGCGGCGGGCGCCATGAGGGGTCCTCGCGCAGGCGCACTGAGAATCATCGGGCAGAGTGGGGAAGAGACTCGGGGCCCGAGAGCGCCCCCCGAGGCAGGCCCAGGGGAGGAGGAGGTCTCCACCTGCAGAAGGCGGATGTGGGGCTCCAGCCGTCCTGCAGGGAGCCAGAGTGCGGGACGAGGTGGACCCGCAGGCCGGTGCCAGACCGGGGGCCTTGGGGTCCAGGACCAGGATGAGGGGAGTCGGGAGCAGAGACTCCGGGCCCCCGCTCCCCACCACAGCGACTTCAGTCACCCAGAAAACCTCGAACCACGAGAGGGCCAAGAAGTGAAGGCAGCCGCCCACCCGGGGCTGAGCAGGGCCGGCTGAACAAGGGAGGGAGGTTCACCGGCCCTGTGTCCTAAGTCACGGAGAGCATGAAATTCCAGCGAGAAGAAAGGAACAAAGGACTGGAGCTGAAGACTTGCTTTTTGTTTGTTTGTTTTTGGTACAGGGGATTGAACTCACAACCTCGTGCCTGCCAGACAGACACCTACACCACTGAACTAAATCCCTAGCCACCAAGAGTTGGTTTTGTTTGTTTGTTTGTTTGTTTGTTTGTTTTTTGCGGCACCGGGGATTGAACTCACAACTTCGCGCCTGCTAGGGCAGGCGCTTAAGCCACTGAGCCAAACTCCCGGCACTAGTCGCAGGGTCGGACTATGTAGCTCAGGCCGGCCTTGCGCTCCAGTTGTAGTCCAAGCTGGCCTCGAACTCACAACGCTCCTCCTACCTCAGCCTCCCGAGTGCTGAGATTAAAGGCGTGCGCCACCACATCCGGCCAGAGGGACCTTCTAGGACCTGTGTGGCAGTGTGGGCCAGGCTCCCACCAGCCATGGTGGCTGTGATCCTCATTGGGTGGGCGTCTTGGTTCTCCCATCGTCCCCAAGAAGGTTTTGGGGAGACCCATGGCACAAACAGAGTCAGCAAGCAGCGAGTTACAAGCAGGTGTGTAGACAGGGCAGAGAGTGCACATCAGGGGTGGTCTCTCCCTGGGGGCCGCAGGCAGCGCTGCAGGGGAGGCCGAGAGCCTGCCACAGCACGGACACTTGGTGGAGAGCCAGGTGGGCAGCTTGGGGAGAGGTCAAGTACCCCAGGACCAGGTTCATTTTTCTTTTTCTTTTTTTTTTTTTTTTTTGGTACTGGGGATCGAACTCACAACCTCATGCCTGCCCAGCAGGCACTTATGCTGCAGAGCTAAATCCCTGGCCCTCATTTTTCTTCTGCTTCTAGAATTTGGGGAGTGAGCAGAGGGTTTTCTTCAATCAGCAGTTTCCAGCCTTGCCAAGAGAGGCCAAACTTGCAGCTGACACAAATATGTAAATGTATGCTAATGAGCTCTGGTTGGGTTATCTTGGGGGTTGAGTCCCCATGTGTACATGCGTTGACCCCAGACTTACATATTGTGCTGTGGGGGCCCTGGAGGGGGCTCCATGAGCCTCCTGAGAAGCTGCAGAACCATAAACCCAGGAAGCGTGGACCACCATCCACTTGAGGTTCCCCTCCCTGGCCCAGCAGCTATGGTTCTGCCGTCTCTAGCTTATACCCGGCGGACTGTCCCCTCTGTTGCCACCTGCCCGCACGCTGCTGCTGGGGCTCTGATGCCCACTGTTTAAAGGAGGAGTGGCCGGGCGTGGTGGCACACGCCTTTAATCCCAGCACTCGGTAGGCTGAGGTAGGAGGAGCGTTGTGAGTTCGAGGCCGGCTTGGGCTACACAGTGCGGAGTTTGGCTCAGTGACTTAAACGCCTGTCTGACAGGCGTGAGGTTGTGAGTTCAATCCCCAGTGCAGCCAAAATAAATAAATAAATAAATAAAAATAAAGGCGGAGTGGTTTACTTTGGTTCATGGTTTCAGAGGGTTCAGTGCTTAGGGGAACGGCTCCCAGGTGGGAACATGGTGACGAAAAGGCACAGCAGAGGAAAGCTCTCACCTCAAGACAGCCAGGAAGCAGAGAGCAGCACAGAGCCCACGAGGAGGGGACCGAGGACCACGTGCAGTCCCCAAGGTCATGCGCCAGTGACCCACTTCCCCCTACCAGGCCCCACCTCCTAGTAGCCCGCCCAGCTGTGGACTCACCTGTGGGTTAACCCACGAGGAGGCTGGCGCCCTCTCCGTACCGTCACCTCTTCGGGAGTCTCTCAGCCCACGCGGGCGGACCATCAGGATTAACCGGTGCGCCCCTCGCAGGCCCAGTTTCTTTGTCTGGAACGGGAGATGGTGCTTCCTGCTGTGGCTGGTGCTAGAGAAGGGGCCCTGACACGCTCCAGGCCAAGCCAGGGGACACAGGCTGCCATGGTCCCCGGGTCCTGCAGGCGGGGGACACAGTGCAGCATGATCCCCTGGCGAGCTGGGTGACCCCAGGGTGGCACTGTGGGAGGTGAACGGGCCTCTGAGAGGTTAACCCTAACCCTAGAGAGAGGCCCTGAGGTGGCTGGGGAGTGACCTTGAAGGGTCTTGGGCAGGGTCACACTATGTAGCTCAGGCCAACCTTGCGCTCGCGTTGTAGCCCAAGCGGGCCTCGAACTCACAACGCTCCCCCTACCTCAGCCTCCCATGTGGTGGGATTAAAGGCGTGTGCTACCATGCCTAGCTTTTGAACTTGTGATCTTCCTGCTTCAGCCTCCAGGAGGATTGGGATGACAGACCTCTGCCCCATATTGCTAGAGTTTCCTCATCAGGCCAAATGAGCCTCTGTCACAGAAGGGGCTGCCACGCGGTGAGGCAGGGGTGGTACAGGGGAACCCTCTATGCTGTCTTTGAGGGGTCTCTGAAACAATAACATTGCAGTTGGGCATGGTGGCACACACCTGCAATCCTAGCACTTGGGAGGCTGAGGCAGGAGGGTCATTGAGAGTTTGAGACCACACTGGGCTACAAAGTGAGTTCAAGGCCAGCCTGAACTGCATAGTGAGACGCTGTCTCAAAAAGACCAAATAAATAAATAAAACAAAATAAAGGATAACATTACTCCAAAGTAAAAACTTATGAATACACAAGGGCGGCCACACTGCACATGTGTGAAGTTTCTTACCAAAAAATACAGACCGGGATCTGATATAGCTTCTAGTCAGCCAGCAACCCAGGGACTGGAGCACAGCAGGGAGGGCACAGCAGGGACTCCCCAGGAATGTGAGGAGCAAACCCAGCGTGGGGGCGCTGCTGGGCTAAAACTCTGGGCCCTTCACTGACAAAAAGAAAAAAGAGGGGTGCCGGGCGTGGTAGCACACGCCTTTAATCCCAGCACTCAGGAGGCTGAGGTAGGAGGAGCATTGTGAGTTCGAGGCCGGCTTGGGCTAAAACATGAGCGCAAGGCCGGCCTGAGCTACATAGTGTGACCCTGCCTCAAAAAACTAAGGTCAGGAGTTTGGCTCAGTGGCTTAAGCGCCTGTCTGGCAGGCGTGAGGCTGTGAGTTCAATCCCTGGTGCCGCCAAAAAAAAAAAAAAAAAAAAAAAGAAAGAAAGAAGAGGGGGCTGGGCGTGGGGGCACAGGCTTCAATCTCAGCACTCTGGGAGGCTGAGGTAGGAGAATGGCAAGTTTGTGAGACCCCATCTCCAAATAAAATAAAAGAGGGGCCTTTGGGTTCCGAGACACTGAGGAGCCCACTGGAGAGACGCTCGGTGCAGTGCTCTGCGGCCCCTCCTCTGGGGAGTCCTGAGGTTTACATGAATCATCCAGTGTCTGCCTTTTGGGACTCTTACCTGAAAAGCCAAAACCTTTTACCAGACTGGTGTGGTGCTGCACGCCTATAATCCTAGCACTTGGGAGGCAGAGGCAGGGGGATCACTGTGATTCCCAGCCAACTTTGAATTGGATAGAGGGTGAGTTCAAGCCCAGTCCAAACTACTTAGTGAGACCCTATTTAAAAAAAGAAAAAAAACACCCCAGAAACTCATTTAAGAGGCCTCCAGGGCCCATGGTTCTGTGTGATGCTGGGGACCAAACCAGGGCCTGTGCATGCAAGGCAGGAGCTCTGCACGCAGCCACACCCCCGGCCCGGAGCCACGGTCGGTCGGGAACGTGAGCCAACCGCTGGTGACACAGGGCATATTTAGTGAAATGGTCTCGTGTTCTTTGTTGCTGCCACTTTTCCTTTTTCTTGTGAATTACACATAACATAAAATCTACCATTTTAAACTTTTTTCTCTTTTGGTACTGGGATTTGAATTCAGGGCCTCCCATATGTAAGCACCCATCTGAAGTGCCTAAAAGACTTTTTTCTTTTGGTACTGGGAATCGGACACATGACTTTTGCTTGCCAGGCAGACTCTGCCTCACTGGGCTATATCCTTGGTCCCCTGAGAGATAATTTTTTTTTGTCTTTTTTTTTTTTTTTTTTTGGTACCGGGGATCAAGCTCACAACCTCACACATGCCAGGCAGGTGCTTACGACACTGAGCTAAATGGCTGGGTCTTTTTGTCTGTTGAGACAGGGTCTCACTATGCAGTCCAGGTTGGCCTTGAGCTCACTCTGTAGCCCAGACTGGTCTCAAACTTGCAACGAGCTGGGTGTGGTGGCACACACCTTTAATCCCAGCACTCAGGAGGCTGAGGTAGGAGGAGCATTGTGAGTTTGAGATCAGCTTGGGAGCGCAAGGCTGGCCTGAGCTACATCATGAGATCCTGCTTCAAAAAACTAGGGCCGGGAGTTTGGCTCAGTAGCCTAAGCACCAGTCTGGCAGGCGAGAGGTTGTGAGTTCAATACCTGGTGCAAAAAAAAAAAAAAAATTGCAACAATCTTCCTGCTTCAGCTCCACCCCGCCCCAGTGCTGGGTTCACAGGCGTAGCACGCCTGGCTTTGCCACCGGCACTGGGGATTGAACGCACAACCTCGCAGCTGCCAGGGCAGGCGCTTAAGCCACTGAGCCAAACTTCCAGCCCTGGTTATTTGAGGCAGGGTCGCACTACGTAGCTCAGGCCAGCCTTGCACTCGCATTGTAGCCCAAGCTGGCCTTGAACTCAACGCTCCTCCTACCTCAACCTCCTGAGTGCTGGGATTAAAGGCATGCGCCACCACGCCCGGCAGCACCTGGCTTTTTAGTGATTGTTTTTTCTTACTTTTCTTTTCTTTCTTTCTTTTTTTTTGCTAAAAGACATTTATTTTTTTTTTTTATTTATTTTTTTTTTTGCAGCACCGGGGATTGAACTCACAGCCTCGCGCCTGCCAGGGCAGGCGCTTAAGGCACTGAGCCAAACTCCCGGCCCTGGTTTTTTGAGGCAGGGTCGCACTATGTAGCTCAGGCCGGCCTTGCGCTCGCGTTGTAGCCCACGCCGGCCTCGAACCCACAACGCTCCGCCTACCTCAGCCTCCCGAGTGCTGGGATTAAAGGCGTGCGCCACCACGCCCGGCCTAAAAGACATTTAAATGTGTACAAAAATACAGTAAGAGAGGAGGAATTAATGAGCCTGGTGTTCTATAGCAATCTAGGACATATTTCAGAATAACTAGGAAAGCACCCAAAGGTTACTAACAGATAGAAAATGACAAACACAGCTAAGCATGGTGGGCATGTCTGTGATTCTGGCGCTCTGGGAGGCTGAGGCAGGAAGATAGCAAGTTCAAGGCCAGCCTGGGCACATAATGACTTACTGACACCCTGTTCAAAAAAAGAAAAAGAAAGAAATCCTTGAGCAGATTTTGCACAGAGATGGGTATGCGAATGGACAGTTAGCATAGTAAGATGTCCAGCATCTCACTGGAAGAACCCCCGGGAAACCAAAAGTGGCCAGGGTGGCCACTCACCGGGACAGGCCCCAGGCTCCATCCCCAGCACTGTGAGAAATAAAAGAGGAAAAACAAAACCTTCTAAAAAGGAAACTCCATTAATTATAAAACAAACTACTCTTTATTTTTAACGTGTGTTTCCTTCAAGGAAATGTTTATTGCATATTTTACCACAAAATTAAATACATACTTTTCATAAACATAAAATGGAAGTCAAGGGATCTGTCATATTTAATGCTGAACCAAAGCCTTCGTTTTCAGAATTCAGCAGTCAGTAGCACTCGGGAGGCTGAGGCAGGAGGATCATCATGAGTTTGAGACCAGCCTGGGCTACAAAGTGAGCTCAAGACCAGCCTAAACTGCATAGCGAGACCCTGTCTCAAGAGAAAAAAAAAATCAGTAGTTAATCAGGATTCTAGTGGGGTTTTTTTTTGTTTGTTTGTTTTTTTGGGTTTTTTTGGTACTGAGGATTGAACTCATGACCTCACGCTTGCCAGGCATCAGTCACGACTGTGAACCAGAGCCACCAGTGCATGATTTCAAAGAGTTTTGGATCAAGGCTAGGAGTGGTGGCACAGGCTGGGCATCCCTCCTTGCACTCGGAGGCTGAGGCAGGAGGATGGCCATAATTCACAGTGAGACCCTTTCTCAAAACAAAAACAAAGTCAAACAAACAAACCCAAATAGTTGAGGATCTGGTCGGTAACCGGAGCAAAAACCTTCTTATAGGTGACAGTGTTTCCCACATGAAAGCCTTTGAGGGGCTGAGGTGTGGTTCATTTATGGTGGCGTGGATTCCATTTGTTTGGAAACCCTTCCGCTGTACTTCACCAGGCAGCCTCCAAGTGAACCGTGGAGCGACTCATAGCCCTGACGGACGGCCGAGGTCCCGGCCCCGGCCCTGTCAGAGAAGGCGTTCTTGGAAACCAGCTGGTACTGAACTCCACTATTTACTCTGAAATGAGTGCGGGTAAAAGAGCCGGAGGGGGAGACGGGACCGCGCGAGTGGGGTTTCATCGCGCCGTGGGGAGGGCGCACAGCACACTCTTCCAAAGTGGGGTGCTTCACGGCCAGGCGTGGGGGGGCCGACCCGTGCGCACCCTCCGTTCCTCGTCAGGGCCTGGGTGCGGCTGCGGTGCTCGTCAACGCGTGTTCAAACTGCTGTGGTCGAGCCGTGCGCGGTGGCGGACGCCTGTCATCCCAGCACTCGGGCGGCTGAGGCAGGAGGATTGTTGCAGGTTCGCGGTCAGCCTGGGTTACAAAGTGAGCCCAAGGCCGGCCTGAACAGCATAGCGAGACCCTGCCTCAAAACAAACAAACAAACAAACAAACAAAAACTGGGGTCGCACGGTCCGCCCAACCGCAGGGCCAGGCAGGGCCCTTTCTGGACGGCTGCGGAAGCCCTGTGTGCAAGGCCCGCTGTGACCCGGGGCCACAGGCTGAACTTTCCCTGGCCGCTGGGAGCGCGCGGCCCAGTCGCTCTGGCCACGCGCAGGCTGAGCGGCCCAGACGTCCCCACCTCGGTGGCCCCGGACCCCCGGCCTCCGCCTGAGGCTGTCCCGGGGCCGTCAGCGCCCAGGCCCCGGGGCCCCTCCGGCCCGCGCTCTACGCCCGGGGGAGCCGCGGTGCCTGCCCCCCGCCGCACCCCGAAGGGCGCCCGGCCGGGCAGGACCGGCGCGGGAAAGCGCACGGCTTCTTCCGTTTGGAGCCTACAGCCTGAGGCCGGGAAGGGCGTGACTGCGGCCCAGATTGGCGCGGCCCGGCCGGGGGAGGCAGCAGGCTGCGGGGAAGGGGCGGCACGCGGAGCCCCCTGCGCTGTGCCTGGTCCCGCCCAGGCCACCCTCCCGGCACGGCCTCGGCCCTTCCCCTGCGCCTTCCCCCTCTCCTCGCTTCTCTCTTCCTCCTGCTCCCCACTTCTGCCTCCCCTACCTCCCCTCTTTCCTCTCCCTCCCGCTCTTTAGTCACTGTGGACTGAGCTGCCCCTGGACTACAGACCCCTCAGGATCAAAGGGAAATTCCAGCCTCTGTGTCTCTCCCGAAGGGCTGCACCTGAAACAGACCCCACACCACAGTTAGGTGGTGGCGTTCTCCTGTAATTCCACTGGTCTGGGAGGCTGAGGCAGAATTGCAAGTTCAAGTCTACCTGGGCAATTTAGTGATTTAGCGAGACCCAGTCCAGAGCCAGGCGTGGCGGCACACACCTTTAATCCCAGCATTTTGGAGGCTGAGGTAGGAGCGTTGTGAGTTCGAGGGAGGCCGGCTTGGGCTACACAGTGTGCAAGGCTGGCCTGAGCTACATAGTGCGACCCTGTCTCAAAAAGCTAGGGCCAGGAGTTTGGCTCAGTGGCTTAAGCGCCTGCTTGGCAGGCGCGATGTTCCGAGTTCGATCCCCAGTACCGACAAAAAAAAAAAAAAAAAAAAAAAAAAAAAAAGAGTTCCAGGCCTCCCGTTCTCTCCACAGGTTTCAGAGCGGGGGCGTGAACAGGGTGGAAGCAGGAAGAAGGCCGCTGGCGGGGAAGAGGGGAGCCCGCCTTGGCCATGCAGGCTGTCTGCTCATGGAGGGCGACCGCAGGACTGACTTTGCTGTGCCCAGCCTTCCAGCTGGCCCCGGGATCTGCATAAACAAGTGTGTAGGGCCCATCATACCCGGCGTCTGTCCCTGGTCTAACCCCAGCTCGCTGCCTGGAGTGGCCCTGCAGAGCCTTCCCCACCCCATCGGGGGACACTGACTTCTTGGCACTACCACTATGGAGGGGCACGGCAGTGTGGGAGGGCAGGGTGTACTCGGGACAGAACGGGAGGGGGCCAGACGTGAGGCGTGAGGCCCGCAGGAGTCGGGGTGGTGGATGACTTGCCTTTCCCCTTCCCCCAGTGCTGCAGGCTGGGTCCTGCCCAAGGACTCCAGGGAACGCTGCGGGCTGACTTTGCAGGGCTGGCTCACTTCAGGGTCGCCTGCCTGACCCCGCCTGTTGCGCCATTTTACTTTAATTCTCAGCAAGGTTCGGTGTTTCCTTACTGGTCTGTGATCTCTCTCGACAGACAGCGGGGGTCTTATCGATCCTGCTGGTTATCCGCGAGGCCCATAGTCACGGGGCGAGGGGGCAGAGCAAGGTGACTGAACAAAGCGGTGGCAGTGAGGTGGAGGAGGGAAACGCCAAGGGGACAGGAGGGTCTTGGGCGCCTCAGCGGAGGGGCAGCAGGGAGCGGAGGGCACAGGCGTCCGGAGCTCCTCCCTGGGGCACCGGGAGCAGCAGGGCAGTGACTGAGCCCGCAGGCACAGGAGGAGCACCGCTCCGCTCCAGCCCGCTCTTCTCTGAGCGACGTCGCTTCGCCCACGGCTGCAGGCTGCCCGGGATCGCTGAGGGCGGCGGCGAGGGGTTGCTGAGCCTGGCCCAGCTTTGCACGTATAAAGGCGATCGAGAGGGAAGGGGGAGAAACAAAGAACTGAGACGTGTTGCGTGCACGCCCCAGCTCCCCGCGATGAGTGCAATCATTATGAACCGCAAACACGCAGAGAGAGGACGAGGGAGGGGGAGGGGGAGGGGAGGGAGGCGAGAGCCAAGCGGCCAGCCCGCGTGGGGCCCGGGAGCACCTGCTCCCGATAGCGCGTGGACCCGCAAGCTGCCGGGTGCAGGCGCCGTCCCGGGGTCCCCGAGTTCCCCGAGGTGGGGCCGCACGGGCCCGGGGACGAGGCCGCGGGCCGCTCTCGGAACACCGGGGCCCGGGAGGTGTCTCCCGGTGATCGGCCAGCTGCACCCACACCGCTCCGCACCCGCACCCACAGCGCTGTGCCCCCCGCGGCGGCCCCGCCTCAGTTTCCCGGCCCCGCCCGGCGGCGCGAGGGAGCTGACGTCAAGGCGCGCGGCATTGTGGGGCGGGCGCGGCGCCGGCGACGCCATTTTCCGAGCGGGTGCGAGGCTGAGCTGCTGTGCCGGCCGAGGATGCTGCGGGGTGGCCGCGGAGGCGCCCCCTGCTCGTGACCGCTGCTCCCAGGGACAGCGCGACAGCGCAGCCGCCGACAGGACGGTGAGTGCGCCACCGCGCCCAGGTCCTCGTCCCCGGCCGCACCCGCGACCCGCGACCCGCGTCCCGCCCGGGGCTGGTCCAGGCCCCTGCGCCGAACCCTCCGGCCGAGGTCGCTGTCCCTCCCTGCCGCGCCCCTCCGGCCGAAGTCGCGGTCCCCTCCTCGTGTCCCTCCGGCCCAGCGTTGCTGTCCCCTGTGCCCTCTGCCTGCGTCCTCCTAGGTCCCATCCCGGTCCGGCGGCGGGGGTGGCCGTTCTCCAGACAGCAGGGGGTCGCGGCCACCAGGAGTGACGGGGCCGCCGGCCGCCGCCGCCTTTGTCCGAGGTCCCTTCCTTCCGGCCCCGCCTGGGCGGCGGCGCCCTGCGCGACGCGCTGTCACCCTGTCACCGCTGCGGGGGTCCTTTCCTCCGCGCCCGCGACCGCCCAGCGTGTGGCAGCCCTGGCCTGCAGTGCTTTCCTGTGTCGCATGGGGTGCCTCCTTTCCTTGAAAAATTAAAGCGTTAGAAAAGTGAAATGCGTGCGTGATGGAGTGGGTGGTTTTATAACTTAAGATTTGAGGCCATTTTCAGGTGTATTGTGTCAGAATTAGTGCTGCCTGCTTTTACTTAGACACGTTAAGAATTTGCATATTAAGCGATATGAGTGCTTGCAAAAATGTCTTTAAAAAGTACAAAAACAAAGAATTTGAGAAATATAATTTAAAGTGATATGTAAAAGAGCCGGTGCATCTTTGATTCTTTGTGTTAGTCAAATTCCAAGGCTTGCTTGCTTTTCTTTTTTTTTCTTTTGTTGTTGTTCATCGTGACTAAGCCTTTGATTAGAATCGGCTCCTAATACACTGTACAGGGTCCGTGAAAAGTCCATTAGAAAATTGGAGTGGCTTCCTTGAGCCCCCGAAGTGTATTACTGTTAAGATTTCGTTCTTTTAGGAATCTGCCACAAGCCCCGTCATGGTGGGAAATTTGACTCATTGTTTGGTTTTCTGAGTACTTGTGAGAGGACCCTGATCCTAAATCTTTGATACCGGATGCTATGGAGTTGTGTCAGGAGGGCAGGCAGGCAGGCTCCCAGTCATCAGAGCATGCAGCACTTGAGCCCAGCAGCTGTGTGGTGGTACCAAGTGGTGTGGCTTGTGCGGCTGGTGGTGACCTCACCGCAGCCACTCTTTCATCTGCTGGGCGTGGCCCAGGCCTGTAATCCCAGCAGTCTTGGAGGCTGAGGCAGGATTGTAGATCGCAGCCCAGCCTCGGTAATTTATTGATTTAGAGGGATCCCTTCTCGAAACTAAAAAAATTAAATGAAAATTAAAAAAGGGCTGAGTATGTAGCTCAGTGTAAAAGCCCTGGGTTCACTCCACAATGCTGAAAACAAAAAATAAAACAAAACAAAACCACTCAAAAGCCAATCCACACAAAAACTCCACAATGCACAGGAAAGGTATAAAGGTATGCACTGGGATCAGGATGGAGATTTACCCAGCAAAGAAGGAGGGAATGCCACTGGGGAAGGACACACAGTATCTTAAATATTTTGTAATAAAAACTGCAGTTTTATTGTTTAAATTTTGAAAAATTATTCAATCTAAGCATGTTTCATAATGCTGTAAAAAAGGAAGGGCAATCTCTAGCTCTATAAAGGACTGTAAGTGATCTGGAAAGATGACTATCTAAAAATAAAACTAGAAACACAAAAGTCAGAAGTTGAATGAGCTGGACGCTGTGGTTCATGCTTGTTATCCCAGCACTTGGGAGGCTGAAGCAGGAGGATCAACAATTTAAGGCTAGCCTGGGCAAGGCCCTGTCCCAAAAAAGTTGAGTTGGGCCGGGATGCTATAGCTCAGCAGCACAGTGCCTGCCTGGCAAGCAAGAGGTTATGAGTTT